>JABXWE010037178.1:0-12612 GCA_014611495.1 Limonius californicus
TATATTTGTTTTTAACTTTTTAACATTTATCAATTTATCATAACTCTTTTTTAAAGTCGATTTTGAACATATGCTATTGCATATACAAGGGCATATTTTCAGAATTTACTGAGTATATTTAAAAATACTGTGCATATATATGCGCATATTTCCGCAATAATCGACTGAATATATTCCGTTCTCTATACATCACACTGCCTATAGGGTTTTTATCATTATTTTTTTTGTAATTTACTTCTTTGTAATACAATATATTTACTTAATGATATGATATGATATTTTCCCTAACTTCTAATCATATAAGCTGGTCCTTTTCTTGGGTTCTTTCATTACTTCTATTTCGTCATCTTTTTTAAAAATTAGTGTGAATCAAATAAGAATCTGCAAAATACGTTTGCAGTTGCAGATCTCATTACTTAAATCCTATTTTAGGCGAAGTCGAAGTGTCTGACTTTTCTTTTCCGATTTGAAATTTTTGAGGAGTCTTGGTCCCTGGCACTAAAATATGGCTGTAAAATACTAATTTTACTTATTTTATATAAGATTTGATGTAAAACCAATCCACAAGTGTACTAATAGACAGAGCAAAGAAGACAGAAAATAGAATTTAAACTAACTCGGTGAGGATGGCTTTTTAAGCAGTTAAACGTGGCTATGAATATATTAAAATGTATATACTTGTTAGCTGACCATCCATTTATTTTTCCTTTGTCTTATATTTAAAGAACGCCCTAGAAATAAGGTAATCTATATATGTTCATGACAACCAAATATAATATAGAAATTACCTCTTTGATACTTTTAATATTATGTAATCCACTTTGTAGCATGAAGGAAATCCTTCGTTTACGCTACTTGCCTACAGGTGCATGTATGTTTTATGTTTATTAGGTTTACAACACCTAACGATTATAATTTCCACGCACGTTATTAATAAATTTCATATTCCCGTTCAAGACTCCAGATTTACGGCAAAGACTACTAGGCTTGGAGCATTTAAAAATGATAGATGCCTGCAGAGGTACATTAATTTTTATTTTCCATCGCGGTCGCCACGAGGTGGTAACCGATCGAGAATAATTTGCGCCTTCAGGAATTACAGGAACCATTAATATGGGCCCATTGGGTTTCCTCATTTTCGAACAAAAATATTCTACTGGTAGCGCACAGCACGGTTCCATACCAATAAGAATTTACATTCAACTCTTCCTTGGTCCGTTCTGATTTATTCCTCGCATTAATAAAATTATATTGTGATATGCCAGGTTAGCCGGCCGGTATGTTACGAAACGGTTGCTCAATTTTACATATAACAAATTTGTATTTTATTCAGGTTCTTGATAGTTCTTTGATACGGGCACTAAAGCGCTGGGGGGCCATTCAAGCTAACAAAACGGATAAACAATTGGAATACCTCGTAGCGGGTCGTTTGGGAAACCTGATAATGGGTACACTGTAAAAAGTGTAAAGCATGAGTTTGTATATTAACTGCCGATTGGGTCAGTTAAGAAAGTTAAAATATATATTGGAATACAGTTTTAAAATGATGATACATTTTGTCTGTTTGGGAAAATAATAAAATAATAATAAAAAGCAGCGATACTTTTTCATTTATTTTATGATTAGCATGAATATGTTTTATATACGAAATATGCAAGTTTTTTCAGTTTACCAAACAACAAATGTCGGCAAGCGATTAAAGTAAAAAATATATTTGTCGCCAGAAAAAATAAAACATTTAAATATTTTGATTTTCCTAACAAAAGCAGGGGAACCTTCCGCTTGTATTTTTCTATACATATATAATAATCTGTTTGAAATACAAGAATAAACCAATATTTTCTTTGTTAATTGTTCGTTCTTTATAAGTTTACCCTACTACGGTATGGAAGCATTTAAAGCTAGGTTTGATTGGTAGACATTCCTTTTTTAAAAAGTTATGTCTTTTGGCGACTTCTTCTGGAGTTGGGGATCTTCTGTCAGTGGTGGAAGAGTTTCATTTGGGTGCAGCTCTAGTACTGTTTGGTGCTTAATAGCATACTTTTTGATTAAGTCTTTCACACAAGGTATGTTGAGGTCTATATGGAGTGTTTCTTTTGTCACATACCGAGGTGCGGCTACCATAGTTCGGATGGCTTTGGATTGAAAACACTGAATTACTTCAACATTCGATCGACTTGCGCAACTCCATAGCTGACAGCCATAGGCCCAGATTGGTGTGATAATTGACTTGTATAGTAATATTTTGTTTTCAAGAGATAAGTTGGAGTTTTTCCCAATGAGCCAGTACATCTGCTTCAATCTTAGGTCCATTTGCTTCCGTTGTTATTAATATGGATCTTCCATGTCAATCTTTTGTTAATATGTAACCCCAGGTACTTGAATTCAGTGGGCTGGGGGAGGATGGTACCATTAAAGGTGACGGCTGGGCATTCCTGATGTTTTGACGTGAATGTAACATGAGTTGACTTAGTCTCGTTGATTCTAATTCTCCGTTAGAGTAACCATTCAATTTGGATTAAATGGGTTTGTAATGCAGCTGATCCTGATTTTCGGATTTTCATTACACACGAGCACCCCCGTGTCGTCAGCGAATGTACCTATTTCAGCGGATTCTGTTGTGGGTAGGTCAGGGGTAAATAATAGGTATGACATAGGTCTCAGGACACTATTCTGCACTTATTTCTTTGATTTGTGAGATGTCTTGAGCGATCCTTGTTTGGCAGGTTCTGTGTATGATCGTAATAGCAGATAATAGACAGAAGGAAAGGTTTCCTTAATATTATATTGTAATCTTCTGTGCCATACCCGATCAAACGCCTGTCTTACGCCCAGGAAAGCAGCCCATCGAAACGTAAGCTTCCAATAAAATTGTTTACCTTTTTGGTACTGCTACTTTATTCAGAAGAGCAGTCAATAAAGTTCAAATAGACATGATGATAACAGACGTTTGTGGAGAACATGGAACATGAAGATCTTCTGGTATAACCGGAAGCTCTACCACTAAATTCAAATAGGTAAGTGGGCTTCTCAGGTTGGTTATACAATCTTAACGACATTCATGGGGTTATTGTTTTTAAATATGTTTCTTGTAAATTTGAATACGTTGTTCTTCAGTGTTTTATTCTCACAAAGTGTTCTTCACAATATAATTCTAATGTGTAGAAATGTACGGTATATATTAATCGAATTGTATTTAAGGTTCTTAAGCAACCCGAAATTAAAACAATTTTTAAGTAAAGTTTAACGGTTTTGGATGCAAGCCTTATTATTAGTAAGTAAAAATAATTTGTGTAATAATTGTATTCAAAATATCTAGAGTAGTCTTCCAAAAACGTTTGGAGGGTTTATTCAAATTAGGAAGTGCACTTCACTTCTTCTATAGCAGCTTCCTTTTCAGAAATAGAACATGATTCTAATGTGTAAGAGCTGTTAAATAACTTAACAGTGTCTCAATTGTATTAACAGTGCGGAGTAAAAATGCCGAATTTTTTTAAAAATTGTGTTTGACTATTCAATGTTACTAACTATAAAATCAGTCACGCAGAAGTTAAGCCAGTCATTAAATGTATGTGAAGCCTCCGGGTTGAAGCGGCCGTGGCACTAGTGATTTGGACTGTTAAGCTGAAGGACCTGGATTCTATTCTAGATCTTGGAACATCTGATTTTGACATGACCGTTTTCCCTCGGCAGGCAATGGCACACCATCCAGGTACTTCCGTCAAGAGCACCTTTTCTGGAGAAAAAGTACGGGCGTTAAACAGTAGGTCCCCTATGTTTGCGTCCATTATTTTATAAGCACACCACAAACATAGGATAGAAGGTCACCACGCTTTCGAGAGCCAAAGGATTGTAGAAACAGCTCCTGTATACGACCTAATAGCTTGTCAAGTTTTGAAGAACATACATACAAAAGAAATTGTTTCCTCAACCGATATATACAACCACATGTTAAGTCTTTGCTACTACCTAAATATATGGAAATATACCCTGATAGTAATGATCCCTAAACCCCCAAAAACCATCACAAAGGACAGCATTATATAGGCCAATCAGTTTGTTACTTATATTCAGCAAAGTTTTTGAAAGACTACTAGTCAAAATAATCTAGGAATGTATCGAATTAGCAACTGCCTAATTATCAGTTTTGGATTTCGGAAGCATCAATACACTAGCCTCATAGAATAGTAAATGAAAACGCAGGAAAGCCTCGAGAAAAAAAAAGCATTTAGACATGTCCAGGCATTTGATATAGTGTGGCATATATGACAGTTATAAAGATTACTCGTAACTTTGCACAAAGAACATGGAATATAAGGAATCAAGAAAACGGAAAACTTACAGACATATCTAATATTTTGGAAAGATGGAAAGAATACTGTGAAGAACTGTTTAAAAGCAACGAACCTGAAATAGGGAAAACATCAACATGACACAAAGTGGTGTCAAAGAACCGTACATCTTAATAGAGGAAATCGAACCTGCTACAAAGAAGCTAAAAGAAATATAGGGGTTGGCTGCGATGGAATCGCAGCTGAAATTATTAAAGCCATGGGAGAGAACGGGAACAAAATTTGTCAAATTATATCTCCAAAAATATGGGAAACTGGAGTATGGCTACATGATTGGAGAAAATCCAACTTACTTCTCTTCCATAAAAAAGGTTCGAATGACATCTGCGGCAACTACCGACTAATTGCACTAATTTCTCATGCCAGTAAAATACTTTTACACAATATCAGTCAATGTCTAAATGCTTACTTAAATTGGCAAATAGCTATAGCACAAACTGGATTTAGGGAAGGTAGAGGTACCCGGAAACAGACCTTTAACTTACGCTTGAATGTAGAAAAGCCAAGAGCGTATAATACCACCATGTACATTTGCTTTGTAGACTATGTTGACAGCATTCACTGGCAGAAACTGTGGAAAATACTAACAAAGATGGGGGTCCCAAAACATCGGATACGTCTGATCAAAGGACTATATGAGCAAAATAATGCAGTAGTAAAATTGGAAAACCAGGTATCAAACCCCTGTAAAATAGAAAAAGGAACCAGACAGGGCTGCATAATATCACCAATTCTGTTCAATATCTACAGCGAGTACATAATGAGAGGAGTCGTAGAAAACTGGAATGGAGGCTTTGCTATTCACGGCGTTAAAATAAACAATCTGCGGTATGCAGACGATACCGCTATGCTTACTAGCAATGCCGAAAAACTAACACAGATTATCGAAAAACTAGAAATAGAAAGTCGGCAGCTTGAGATTAAACCAAAAATAATGATAGTTGACAGAAAAAACCAAAATCAACCTGAAATTAGACATATCGCTAATTTGAAAGTGATTGATCGGTATATTTATCTAGGATCCTTGATTTCCAACGATGGGTATTGTACTTCAGAAATTAGAAGTCGCATAGAAATAGCTAGACGCACCGTTACCAAATTACATAAAATATGGGCAGATCGAAATATTACTGTTAATACTAAAAAGACACTAATGAAAACACTGGTATTTTCCATACTACTCTATGCCTCAGAAATGTGGATAATGCGAAAAACGGATACTCGACGATTAGACTACTTAGAACTATGGTGCTAGCGAAGACTGCTCAGAGTGTCATGGACGGAGAGAACAACTCACGTTTCCATCATTAAAAAAATACAAGAACCTACAAGATTTTCAGCCTCATATATGGAAGAATTACAAGATACTTCTGCCATGTACAGCGTAGAAATTCAGATAACCTCGAAAGACTAGTCGTTCAGAGTACAATTCTAGGATCGATACTACGGGGACGATCACCTACAAGGTGGATTGATCAGATCAAAGAGGTCACCGGCCACACTGTCGAACAGGCTAGAAGAACAGCCCGTAACAGAAGTCGATGGTGTAACATCGGAAAGAGAAGCATGCAGAACACGTAATTTTTATGTCACGACGCTTCTGATAAGAAGCTTACGATGAAGAGAGAGAGAGAGAGAGTATACTCGACTACTATTTAAACTAAACACAATCGTACCTAATAATTATTACCTTCTTTTGTATCTTTCTAATAGAACCTTCAGAGTCAAATATAATGATGCCCTATCTTACCAATAATCCATAAAATTTGGTGATCCCCATGATGAATAACTTCTCTACTTGATACATACAAGGGATATACCTTAAACTAAAAATACCATGAGTATCACATTCACGAGCGATACTCCTATACTATCAGCAAGTACTGGTCCTAATATAACTTCTGAAAATATACAAATGCGAATACTATAACACATGGCGAACTACAGTGAATCAGTCAAAATCATTTCAAGTCAATTAATCAATGATGCACATAGACCGCTTGCGACGGAAGTGAAATACCTTGGATTACAGTTAGATCAACGGTTAACATGGCATACTCACATAAAAACTAAACTAATCAACTAGATCTCAAGTATCCACAAACGTATAAGCTTGTTGGTCAAAAACCCAAATTATCAATCAGGACTAAACTGTTACTATATAAGACCATGTGCGAAATGTTCTGGCCCTATGGACTTCAGCTATGAGGATGCACTATACCTACAAGACTGAAAATCATATAAAAGTTCCAGTTAAAAAATACTGCGAGCGACGTGGACGCATTCTGGTATGCTACAAACCAAACGGGGCGCGAAGACTTAAAGTCGAAATTAAAAAACAAATCGTAAGGACACCTTCACTTTGAACTAGAAATCATTCAATTTGTATAGAATCAGACGTTCTGTATAATTGCTTATGGGTACCGTAGGTAATTGCTGTTCATAAAAAAAAAAACAAAAACATTGCCTACATTCCTTTTCCTATTTAGAATAGGTTCAAGATGAAATATAACTCGAAGTATAATTCGATTTGCAGAATTTTAATAAGATCGATGCAGTAGTTTCGAAGTAAGAATTGTTGCACATATACTTACATGCCTGCACTCAGAGGTCATCATTTAGTAAAAACCTTTTTCTTGGATTTGTGCAGCTGCTCCAAAACACGAGTTGAACAAAATGATGCTAATAAAATAATTTTTTTTTCTATGTTTCAACTCACTCAACTTTCTTAAGCAGCGTTTGCTATTTTTATAACTGGAGGCAATATTTTAGTACCGTTAGGCGGCTAGTGAAGATTTTATAATATACTCGCATATCGAAACCGAAAGTAAAATTAGTAACCTATATAAATGTTAAATTCTTTTGATGATGGAGTAGCAGCCAATTAGCTGTTAAGAAACCGAAGGTTGCGGGTGTTTTAATCCTAACATGGTTAATAACTGCAATTCATTATATAGTACTTAAGATCTAATCAGATATTACATACGTATTGATACATCAACCAAAACGTATTGAAAAGTACTAAAACTAATTATTCTAAATATGTGGTTAATTGAAAAATGAAGCAGCTTATTAATTAATTCAGAATAAACAATTTAAAATTTGTATAAAATATTCGCCTTGCAATCAAATTAAAGAGTTTGCTGCAATGTAGTAGTTGACAGGAAAAAACTTCGAATACGCCGTAACAGTGTAGGAAGTGGAGGTGAGAAGTGTGTGTAGGCGTTCTACAACTATTTCTCTATTTGTCATTTGATTCACACTCTCTTTTATTTAAGATCTTATCCAGCTTCTGACTTCTGACGTGTTTATTCCAATCGAGATTGCCCAAGTTTCACAAACGGGGGTTATAAATATTCGTCTATTATTTTAAATTTAAATAATGAGTTAGCCGAATCGGATCTATAAATAACATTTTGGTAATTTTGGATGTGTGCAATTTATCAGAAATCTTCTTGGGACAAATTTATATACAGGGTACTATAAAAGTTCTTTTTTGATGTGTGTTTCACTGGTTCACCTCGCAAACACAGTACTGAACCTTACGCCATATTTGACAGAAGATTACTATATGAATTTTGATTCTTTGTGGGTACTACTATATTATATTTTATTAACTGTTATTGTCATATATGACTACTGAATATATACATAGTTTTCACTAAATGTTATTGAGAGAAATAGAAAAAATAGAAATCTTACGGGATATTCTACTAACTGATAGTGATTAATAATCATAAATATTTAGTGATAGGTAAGTGGCAGTAATTCATTAAAGATGGGAGGTAAATATATTAAACATAAAAATATAGAACTTTCAATGTAAGGACGATAAATTTTACTAAAAATAGTAATAAAGATGATTGCTAACTACATTAGAGAAGCTTAATCTTTTCGAAGTTTAATTATTAAAGGTTGAAACGATTTCTGGAACCTTAAAATATTTTGTTACAGTTCCCATAGGTAATTAAGTTTCTGCCATATAATTTAATAGTGTGTTGATTCAAGTTTGTTTTGCTCTTGCTATTAGTTTATTTTATAGCGATTGATGTAGTTGTTGTTGTTCTTTATGTAGCTCTTCTTGATTATTGATTATACTTATTCGAAATTTAAGTTTCATATTCCATTATACTCGCAAATATCCAGATTATTTTTCATTGCAGGCATTTGCAAACATCGTAAGGTATTTTCAAACTTATGTATGAAAACCAATTACAAATATTTCCTAAATGATGTTTTATATACTTACATTATTTATTATATAAATACCTACGGTGCGGTTTATTTTTACTACTATACAACATATCCAAGCTTATAATTTATGTAAATAATCAACAAAAATATAAGAACTTGTGATAAAAAATTGATAAAAGTAGTGCAAAAATACGTTGAAATAAATCTACTTTAACAATATATGTGGAATACATTTAGTGCAATTTTTCACCGTATTTCAAACTACCAACCTTAAAAAATATAATGCACCCAACCACACTGTCAAGATTTATTTGCTTATAAACAGACAAGGGCGTATCCAACTCAATACGGAAGGGGGGGCGGGCAGCTTTCTGAATCAATTTCTTTCATGGCTGAAGGGGTCCATGGGGGTGCGGCATGTAATAATACACAATTACAAAAGAAAAACGCTATTTATTAATAAAATTAATTTTTGAACAAGGGTTTGCGAGGATCAGTTGCAAATTTTCTAACTACAGCTCCTACTAATTGTTCCATGTTTGCGAATAGCCATTGACGATGAATGCTTAGCATGGCTAACCCATTTACCCTATTTCCACCGATAGTGCTTCTAAGCCATGTTTTAATTCGGCGGTGGGAGCTGAATGAACGCTCTATAGTGCTTGTTGTGTTATAATGGTTGGAAAAAGCAATTTCCTCTTTTTTAAAACCTCAATGATATCTGGCACTTGTTTTACCTAATTCCACATGTTGAACCACAATCTCTTTCCTTCTTCGATGCCGTCCAAATTGTAAGAAGAAGCTGGAGAATTGCTTCTATACATTTGTCGGTCAGCAACGCAAGTGGCGGTTATATCAACATTCAAATGCTTTGCAATGTTGCCTCATTTTTGCAAAACGTCAGCTGTGACGTTCTCCGCACCTTCCCGATGCTCTCTTAGCAAGACGAGAATAGTTTGAGTGTGCTGGTTAGCTTTAACTATGCCAAGTGCCTTCTATTTGCTACGGGTTCCAGTATAGAGGAATATTTTGCAATGAATGCTACTGACAGAACAAATGAAGACCTGCACGCCGGTGCATGCATTTGATATGCACTTTTCTTATTGCTGCATTATCCTCTTCAGCTAATGTCTCTAATGCTTCAACAATATCGACGAAGTAATCCTTAAAAACACTGGTGCTCTTGTACTTCTCTGACCATCTAGTCCAACGCTATTTAGGAATATTCGCAATAACCTTGCGTCGTAAACGGACTCGCGAAAAAATATGATTATCTCCTTGATAGTTCTAACCAGTGGCTGCTCGCGGGTAAAAACATAGGTGAAGGGCTATTAGAATAACCCTAATAATAACAAAGAGTCGATATGTTTATGTAACGCCATTGTAATATTTAATAGATCTGCAAATCCATCTCTTTGTATTCGGTGAACCAAGAAATCTTATCCTTAAGATTATATGATTTTCCACTACCTTTTAAGTCTTTTTTCGCGGAAACTGTCAAACCAACTGTAGGTCGCCCTTGATTTAAAACATATTCTTTATCTTCTTCCTTCCAATGCCTAAATGGCGTCTCTAACAAGCTGCACACTATGTCATTAATAGGATTCATAGTTCTCCTGGTAATTATCTACGTATAAAAGTAAATCTTGCAAAACAGAAACACACACGATATGAGTAGAAACGCACAACACATTCAAAAATAGTACTAGTTAGCTACCAATTAACTATATATAATTCATAAACGAACGAATAGAATAAAAAAGCGCAATACGATGTATTCTGGTTGCTTGCGAGTGAAAACTTTACTTGCGCGTTTCACTGCGAATCAATTCTAGATAGTGACGTAGGCATTACCATGGTAACCGAGGTATAAGTGCAGAGTTAAAATATATTTGAGACCGACTCTTCACTACAATTGCCGGAGTGTTGTAGGTAAGGCTTTCTAGGTCGACGCTCGACGGACTGCATTTAAAATTTGAATATTTGTTTTGTTTTCACTAAGCTTATTGTATCTAAGAGTATGTATGGCATAAATAAACGATTCCTAATAGGCGTAATGCCGATAAATAATTTGTTATGTAATTTAAATAAATATTGGCAATTGAATGAAAATTTTTGTTGAAGAGGCACTTCACCTACTTTCCTTGGCGAGCCGCCACTGGTTCTAACGCAGTTTCGAATTTCTGGGATAACGTTTAAGTCGTCCACGACAAGGTTTAGCTTGTGCTAGAAGCAATGGAAATACCAGGCTTTATTGTACTTCTGCCTCAAGATCGCCTGCACACGCCCCTCTTTCCCTTCTTTCCGGTTTCGTTAGCTAGAATGCTGTAAGCGTAAAGTTCCTTAATCCCTGTGATGATTTGTTCCCTGATTGTAATACCACATAGATCAATTATTTCATTTTGTATGATAGGTGATCGGTAATTGTGAATCACCTGCTTCGATGCGTAAACGGCAAAAGTATATAAGTATGCTTTCATCCAGATTTTTGCCAAAAAATTACGCAGGAAACAACTGAGGACAGTACTTTCTTGTTTTTTCTATGAATTTTTGCGAAGACTGATGAAGTAGGATGTCCACTGGAATGGCCATCACGAACGATTTCGCAGATTCCATTGTACTCTTATACGCTTGAGTCTGTACATCTGCTTTGCAATAATCGTGCTGTTCTTGCACTTAGGGAAAGGTCTGATGGTAAAAGAACCCCGACTATCTTTCCTCATGCTGGCTGACGGTGGAAACAACACACAATATTTACAGAAAGCACCTTCGAATCGCCTTGAGTAAGCTAACTATGGTGAATATGTATTCAGTCACTGGTGATTGAATTTCCTCTTGAGGCGTTTGGCATCTGCCGCAAAATCGTAGTTCTTCGAAGGTATCCAGCCATTTTCCAGAAGAAGTTTTTTCTTATCAACCGGCATAGCGGTCGCCAGGCTGACGGTGTTTCCAGTATCATCTTCATGACAACCGTTGTCTTCAATTTTATTTCCACTGTCTTTCACCGTGGTTTGAGCCATAGAAGAAACCTTCGCAGTCGCACTGTCTGAAGTAGAGGGTGGTTGTACTTTCTTGCCCTCATTGCTGCTGATGCTTATACTTTTCGTTTGTTTTAAATTCACTGCAAAACATACAATATAACTTTTACTAAACGTTGGTGTGGACGCAGCCATAACAAATACAATCGTAGGTACCCAAATAAACGTCAATACTTACCATTCTTACCAAAAAAACATTCAAATATTAATTTTTGTATAATTTGTAATAAAGAAGATGGCACGAAACAACAAACTTTAGTATCTCAAAAATTGCACACACACGTGACCCTTGTGTGAATGTAACTTAATTGCACTGACTCTAACCGAAAGGCGCGCGCTGTTAAATATGCACGAGGTAAATAGCTTCCGGAATATTCTCGTTGTTGATGCGTCGTGAAATGAGACAAGAGCCACGAGCTAACTATACATTAGGGTGGGCCGAAAAAACACTTTATTTTTTTTTTCGATCGCTATACCCCGGAAAAGTTGCCTTTTGCATAGCTAAGTAAAACGTAAAAAAAATATTTTCAAAAAAAAAATATGTTCCGTTCGCGCATCGCACTCAAAGTTTTGAAAAATGGTAAAATTTTGCTGTTTTTCGTGAATTTTTTATAATTACTAAACTGAGTACTATCGAAACGCTATAGGTCCTAATGTGAAGTTTGGGGGGTAAGGAATACGAAAAAAATTTAAAATCTGTGATTTTTGAATATTAACCGTTTGCGCATAGCACATGAAACATGCTATTTTTAAAAATTTCTGCTCTATTTTCTAATTTCACGTGATTGGCCGATGATCGGTGGCTCATTCACGTAGCTATGGAAGCCACTCGTGTCTTGCTAAGTTCTTTTATATCTTAGTCAATTGCCATCAGTTGTTAATGTGACAGTGAATTGCACGGAAAGCGTTTTGACTCTGTTTTCACCTGCTTGTTGAATGTTGACTGTTGACGTCGGAGAATTGAGGTAAAACTGGCTACGTCCATGAAAATCACTACAAGAAGGGATTTTGAATGCCCAATATTCGGG
>JABXWE010037179.1:0-11729 GCA_014611495.1 Limonius californicus
TTATTATGATTCATTTAATTTAGGTTCACGTAAATTTATTTTCTTATTATTAGCTATAAATTTATTGGTTGTTGGTAATTAAATTCAAGTATTCTTTTTGATTGGTGTTTTCTATCATTACTAGATAATAAGAACAAACGAAACAGGTCGTTACATCATTTGTTTTCCAATTCCAAGGCACACCATTCTTTCTAGAGATAAATTTTTGATTTCATACTTTTATTTTTGTAAATCCTGAGCAAACTAATAAAAATAGATAGGACAACCCATACATATTTGAAATCAGCAAAAAAAGAGCTTTTTAATGAGCCTACGGCCAACTATGATTGCCATTTAAAAAAATGGAAGTTTAGTTTATATCTCGAAAATCAAGATCGCCATGACTTTTTTGATAATTTTTTTGAATTCTACGTAATAAGATCTACGAAACCCATTTTTTATTTATGTTCTAGCATAAACGGTTGTGGAATTATTTAACATTTAAGAAATAGTTCATTTTTAGTATTTTTAAAATATTTAAAAAGTTGAAAATCTAGGTCAAATTCAAAAATGGCATTAAATTCGCGTCAAAATTCTGCCCAACTTTGGTAATTTAACCGACTCTGTAACTCTTATATTAACAAAGTTACCCATACAACACGGGTAGATTATTGTCACCCTGTATTAAGATAACGCTTACTATCCAACTGCCCTACATTTCTTCTATATTTGTTACCTATTTCTAGATTGATTTATCTTTAATATATTAAAGCGATGGAAAATAAATAAATCCATTTATCATGCAGCTAATATTTCCCCTGTAAGTCATTCATCATACTGTATATTAGGCAAATTTTGCCCTAAAAAAATCTACATAGAAAAAGAAAAGAAATGTTAAATCAAATGGTATCAATAGATCAACATATTCCTTTTAGACGCAAATGCTCAAGATAATTAATTCTCTTTCATCTGATGTGCGAAATTTGCATTTTGATTATCCCCTCCGCACCTTCACAATTTGAATTATTTAGTAGTTGTTTAAAATAATTCCAGTTACAATAATAACTCGTATTGATTCATCATTGAATCTTTCTTCAGGCGTCAAATGAGTAGGTAGCTGAAAGAATTTGAACAGGGTATGAAAGCAATCCATGTATCGAAAACGATTCCAATGTATAAAAAGGCATTAAAGACACATAAAACTCAAACAGAAAATAATAGTAATAGATCGGTTCCTACTAAAATGTAAGGAGAAAGAGCAGAAAGTAAAGTTAAAGCAAAGAATTATTCGAAAATGAAAACCATTGGAAGAAAAATTGGAGATAAATGGGAGAACAGATAGTGGTTAAGGAAGGAGGAAAACAAATATAGATATAAGGTATTAGTCTTAGAGTGAATGTTCATACTTGTAACCTCCAAATTTGTAAAATTTGTTGTAGAATGTCCTTAGCTATTAGAATTAATACAAAACTCTGCAAACATAAGCTTCATTTCCGTTATTTTTTCAATGACAGTCGACTGCCAGACTCGTGGGTAAATTTCGATTTTCTATATGCAAACTTGCAATAAAATTAGCATAGGACAAGGAATAAAGCCATTCGGAGCTTACCCTTACTGGCATTTTCTATATTGTAATAGCGGGCCAAGTTAAAGCAATAGCCTATTGCAATATATCATTAAATTATTTCCGGTACAAATTAGCTTATCCGTTTAATTCGAGTAATTCGAATAAAATTTTCCGCTTCGCGTACTGCTCAAAGCAAGCGAGGGGGTTGTGATTTTTATGCTGTGCTTATTTTTACTTACACCCACCTGCGTAGGATAAGACGGGACGTTAATTAATTAAATAAATCAATAAGAGAGGGTTGCTTGTTGCAGGCGAATGCCGCTCGGCATTGGGGATGGAAGAAGGGCGCATCCCAGACCACGCCATCACCGCCAGCTCATCATACGAAGCGAAATCTGTGGGGCCCCAAAATGCCAGGTGAGTGCTCCCTTTTATTTATTACTGTTACAAAGGTTAACTATTATTAGTAATTGGAAAAACTAAAAGCAAAGTAAGGTAAGCCTTCGCATTATGAAGTTGACTTTAGTGGTAAGCCATAAAAATAGCTAAACACCAAACGCAACGACGCAGCACGTACTCTACATGATTTAAGGAAAAAGACTTCTACATCACATAATTATATTATTTATCCTACAACGTGCAAAATGCAAAAAATACTCTTATAAGTTGCAACGTTTTTAGGTGTTCGACCACGTATAATCCGCATATATTCGTAGAAGATTACAATATGCCTATCTGTACTACAATATATGCCGTATTCGTTCCTACAACATTCCGCTTTGTTACATGTCTTAAAAGTATAAACTGAACTCGCTTCTACAATATTTCTTGTTTTACCTATCCTACGAGATATCGATTCTAGAAAATAAAATACTTCAACCTGTACTACAGCACGTAAACTGCAGTCGTTGCTACAATATAAAGTATTCTACATGCCCTGCTACATATAAACTGCACTCATTCCAACTGTAAATTTTATTCTAACTCTCCTAGAATATTTTATTGCTTTCTACAAAGTAGAATTGTCTTGCATTGTATGAACTGCACTCACTCCTACAATATGTCGAACTACGTATTAAAAACTGCATTGGTTCCTAGAATATATCGTTTTCTACATATCCTATAACGTATAAAGTTATCTCAATTCTATAAATTAAATTATTTCTGCTTGTCCTACAGCGCACAAACTGTATAGCGTGTTTTATCTACCCTACAACGTATCTATTTTACAAAGTAAAACATTCCTACCTGTTCTACAACGTATGAACTGCCCTCGTTTCGACAGTATATCGTATTCTATCTACTTCATCGTGTCGACTTTACAAAGTAATATATTCTACCTGTTTTACAATGCATACACCGCAATTGTTCCTACCATATACCGGTTTTACTTATTCTAATACCATGTATATCGTTTGCTACCTATTCTAAAATGAAATTGATTCGACAAAGTAATTGTAAATTATAATATTTCTACATATCCTAAACGTATAAACTACAACAACTGTTGATATATACTTACATGGATTTCTCCCTGTCCTACTATATAGAGGTTCCACTGGTTCCTACAATATATCGAATTCTAGCTATTCTACAACGTACCAATTCTACAACATAAAATATTCACAGTTGGTCTACAACGCATAAACTGCAATAGTTTCTACAATATATCGTGTTCTACTTATTTTACTACTACACCGGTTTCTATAGTATATCGTTTGCTACCTATTCTAAAATAGAATTGATTCGACAAAGTAATATTAAACAATAATGTTTCTCTATATGCTACACGTATAAATTACAACTGTTGATATAATACGAGTACATGGTTTTCTACCTGTCCTACTACATATATAGGTTCCACTGGTTCATACAGTATATCACATTCTAGCTATTCTACAACGTACCAATTCTACAAAATAAAATAGTCATACCAGGTCTACACCGCATAAACTGCAATAGTTCCTAAAATATCTCGTTTTTTACTTATTTCACTACTACACTGGTTTCTGCAGTATATCGTTTGCTACCTATTCTAAAATAAAATTGATTCGACAAAGTAATATTAAATTATAATATTTCTAAACTGCAACTGTTGATATAATGCATGGTTTTCTACCTGTCCCAAAATATACCTATACAGGTTCCACTGGTTTATACAGTATGTCGCATTCTAGCTATTCTACAACGTACCAATTCTACAACATAAAATATTCATAGCTGGTCTACAACGCATAAACTGCAATAGTTTCTACAATATATCGTGTTCTACTTAATTTACTACTACACTGGTTTCTACAGTATATCCTTTGCTACCTATTCTAAAATAGAATTGATTCGACAAAGTAATATTAAATTATAATGTTTCTATATATCCTACACGTATAAAGTACAACTGTTGATATAATACATGGTTTTCTACCTGTCCTACTATATAGAGGTTCCACTGTTTCCTGCAGTATATCGCATTCTAGCTATTCTACAACGTACCAATTCTACAACATAAAATAGTCATTCCTGGTCTACAACGCGTAAACTGCAATCGTTTCTACAGTATATCGTGTTCTACTTATTTTACTACTACATTGGTTTCTACAGTATATCGTTTGGTACCTATTCTAAAATAAAATTGATTCAACAAAGTAATATTAAATTACAATATTTCTACATATCCTAGACGTATAAACTACAACTGTTGATATAATACATGGTTTTCTACCTGTCCTACTATATAGAGGTTCTACGGGTTCCTACAGTATATCATATTCTAGCTATCCTACAATCAATTCTACAAAGTAATATAGTCATACCTGCTCTACAACGCAAAAACTGCAATAGTTTCTACAATATATCCTTTTCTACTTATTCTAATACTACACCGGTTCTACAGTACATATATGGTTTGTCCCTCGTTGCTACAAGTATATGTCAAACAACGTATAAATTGCACCTGTTCCCACAATCTGACGATTTCTATCTATCCTACATCATATAAAATGCCTCCGTTTCTACAAAGTATAATTGTCCTGTAACTTATGAACTGCTCTTATTCTTACAATATAATTATCTTTTTCTATGAATTCTACAAAATATAACATTACCTCGATTCTGCATACAAAGTAAAATATTTCAACCCATTCTACATTACAACCTTTCCGCAGTACATGGGTTGCAGAGCATAAATTGTCCTGCAATGCGCTTATTCCTACAATATATAGTTTTCAAACTTTCCTGTAAAGTATAAAATTACTTTGCTTCAACAAGGTAAAATATTTCTGTCTATCCTACAACTGAATAACTGCAATAATTCTACAATATAGTTGCCAATCTGCACAACATCATATAAACTGTACTCGTTCCTACAAAATATAATCGTCCTTCAACTTATAATTTGCACTTCTTCCTGTAATATATCGATTTCTACGTATCCTTCAACGCATAAACTTACCTCAATTCTACTATGTAAAGTTTTCCTACTTGTACAATACATAAACTGCACTGGAGCATACATTATATCGTTTTCGACCAGCCCTATAAACTGCACTCACTTTAATAATATAGGTATCGTTTGTGACGCCTGATGATAATTTCCAACTAAGTAAGTAATTAATTGGTTAATGATAGCCTCCCGGAACCTCAATCGAAGATGGGCGGTTCTCTGCTTATCTCGAATAAATATTTTAATCAACTTAACGTTAATTACCTGAAAATGGCGCCAACGACTAATAATAAAATACACTACCATTAACGCAGATGTCGATTGGTTAGTCGTACCCACAGTGTATTACTTACTTAATTCGTTACTACAGAATACAAAGATAGGAAACAATAAATAACAAGCCCAATTGCAGCAACAATATTTAATATCAACAAAAATAGATGTGTAGTATGTATATATAACCCAAATTTGCAACAATAAAATATAATTATAATTGTAACCTGTATCGGTACACAACTGCCAGTGCAATCATTCAATATAGCCCCAATAATAACTGACTTTGAGCTAAAGTAAAAATACTGCGATTCACTACCCAAACAAGCGCCCTCAAACCGCGACCTACACTCTAGTCGTGAAAGGCCTTTCAAGAATTACAGCGTAGATAAGAGAATCAAAAATCGCTGTGAAACCCGAACAAAACGCAATATTACCGCTCCTGTTGACTCACGCTGTATATACAGGGAAATTCCCGTGATTATGTACGCTAATACTTGTACAAACTAACATTCCAAAGAATTATGACAGTAAAGTAGTTCGTAACACTCTGTGCAATTACAACATAGTTCTTATCTATCCCGTAGTATAAATAATTTCATACAAATAAACCAAGCGTATATACATTGACTCCGAAATTGTCAAAATTAAACATAAATTTGCACTTCCCTGGTTAATCTGGAATCTGGTTCTTGTTTCGGGCAACGGCCTCGTGCTCGGGCAGCTGTTTTCACTGCGGCGGCTGGATGGAATTCGAATATTAGTTCTCGCAAGCAGCAGATTTCACCATTGAAAGCACAAAATCTTCGGACGAATCTCGCCGTCCCCAAGTTGTCTAATTTCGAATACAAGGAAAAGTTAGGACAGCTATAACTTAAAAGACAAAGGAAAAACGCACCAATCGGTAACTACGATTGACACGACAAAAATCATAAAAGGAACGAAACGTCGAGTATAGCGACAATCAATGTCAGAGATCAAAGATCACGTTATAATCTATGATTTTCCCAGAAAATTGAGATGAACTCCAAGTGAAACACTTTAACAGGAAAACCAATTCAACGCCATGTTCGTTTTCTGTCAGACGCAGAGAATCAATCCTGAAATCCTGTCTTCTAAAATCAAACATGCGTAGTACTTCAAAATGCTATCCAGGAGTGAGGGCAGCTAGAGTGAAATGGGTTGCGGACAACCTAGGCGAAAATACCGGTACACGTTTTCCATGTGTCCTAGAATATATTAAACAACCTCGCATCCACAAGGTATAACTTTCATAGCTATTCTATTTCTATAAGGTATACATGAAATTATCCCTTCAATGTATAATTTTTCTACCAGCCTGCAATAGGTCTTTCTTCACAAGATTCGATTTTCCTTTATGTCCTGCAACGTATAAAATATATAATTCCCTAGTTCTACAACGCATGATTTCCAGTCTGTCCTACAACTATAAAAGCATTAGTTCCTTCATTATCAAGTCTGAAAATTGGGGCTTTCTAAGAAACTGATAGTACATTTTTAGAATACTATAATCATGATGTTCACTTTAATATAATTTATTGAATAAAGAGAGAAAAATAACACCTGTGCAAATTTTTTAAGTATTACAAATCACTGTTATAGTTTCGCAAATCAACAAAATTTAGGATATCTTGAGGAATCCTTCATTGGAAAATTCTCGACTTGTCCTTTAAAAACCATCTAATTTTTTTATTTTACTTATGACTTATGAACAGGTTATCAATTTGCACAATGTAAATCAATATTGTGAATTATTGTGAACTATCATGACTATATAACATATAAATGTGCTGTGTCCAGACACAATTTATGTGCTTTGGAAATATACGTAACTGGTAATTAATGGGCTGAATATGTAATATAAATATAAGCTGTAAATTGGGTTTTTACTTAAATATACTGCAAATCTTGTATAAATTAATTATATTTTTTGGGTTAATCATTACAGCAGCTTCACTCATTTGCGAGAAATTGCAAATCAAATATTTAAAAAAACAAACTGCACTACAGCTGCCATTACTGTTACGTAGCTATTTCGCTATCTTTTGTTAGACAGTTGATCGAAGATTAGAACCTTAGCTGTAAAATATCTTTCTATAGTACTCCCCATCGTTACAACCATTTTTGTATGTTTCCAGGAGGCCAACAAGAAAGTAACTTAATTTTTGCACACAAGTAATTACATTACATATGAAATGCAATGATAGAAGTTGAAGTTATCAATAGAGGATGTACAAGACTAAATTTTACTAGTAGGACACTTTGCTTTCGCTTATCATTGGTCTTTCGTGTTTTGATAACTTCTTAAACCTAATATTGTGTATCACACATATTTTCTTCAACTAGATTCGAGACAAAAGTGTGTTCTCAATAATTTAGTCAGAAATATAGTTCTTAGACTTTCTATCACAGCTACGGTGTTTTGTAGCTCGCTACAACTACAGGAGTAAAGTATCAAGTAACAAGTAGCGCGCTATATCCCAACTCTGCATTAACATTAAGACAATCTACACTGGTTGTTTCTTCAGCGGTATTGATCCTCAAATATGGACCATAGTACCTTCCCGACGATAAATAAAAACCAGACAATATCAAAATTTAAATAGCATCTTTGCGATTCAAAGGCACTACTATTATCTAACTCTGGGAAAAACGAACCTAAAATCGATCCCTAAGGGACATTAACTGTTAACGAGAGTCGGGATAAAAGCGTGCTTAAGGCAGTGGATTTTTTGTAGGGTGTGTATACGTATTCATCGAATAAAGATAGTAAGGGCATGGATGAAGCAGTTCCGCCGCAAAAACAGTTGTGTGCACTCGAGTGACTTTATTACGCATATTTAGATTTATGGATCATGAAGATATTGTGTCTATTCCGTGTTCCGCACTGTAAACGTGGTTATTAAATGTCTCCAACACCATTTTACATGTGCTTCGGAAATAATTTATGGTACAAGTTTAACGTAATAACACACTGAACTAAAATGTAATGTAAAAGGCTTGGCTTGTGCGGGATATATTCAAACAGCTTTAAAATATTATTTGCACTGCAAATAGTAATATCTGTTTCAAATATAACAAATTACCCCAAACATGTGGTATACAGCCTGCAAACATAAACCCCAAACAAAATAAATTCAGTGGCTCGCATTTATAAACCGCGCACGGGATTTGAAAAAGTCACGTATTTATTGTGACATTTTAATAGCACTTTATATTGGCACGCGCTAAGCGAACTATAAAACCATTGTGAAGAGCCGCTACCCCTGCGCCGGAACTGTTTACAAGTAGGGTGAAACCGAATAGGTTGAAGCAAGGTGCTATTACAATAGCTAATGGATGATATGATTTGTCAAAGCTTTGTCAATGCATCTGTCACATTTGGGAAGTGTTCGTCGAAAAAGCTTCTGGGCGAGTTTAACAGCAGCATGAAACGGTTTCCATAACAGAAATTATTTCTAGGGTTAATGTAATTTACGAACTACCTATTGTAAGTTTAACGATACAGGATGTTTCTAAAAAGATAGAACCATACGCGATTCACTGGTAGAAAATGAGTGCTGAATATCTGTAGAATGTAATACAGTGTTGTCTACACTACATACTCCTTTCCCTTCTTCTGTGTAGAGGCCAAATGCCGGTTAGTTACTTGCGATGAAGTCTTCTGTGCATATATGCCAGGTAGGCGGCTAACCTAACCTGACCTGTCTAACAGAGAACAGAATCTCTAAACCTGGGTCCTTTTCCTTCTTCCGTGTAAAGGCCAAAGGCCTCTTAGTTACCTCCAATGTGATAGATCCTGTGAGCATTCTGTGCGTGTATGCCAGGCAGGAGGCTAACCTATCCCGTCGAACAGAGAAGATAAATTCCACTACAGGGTCCTTTTCCTTCCTGTGTGTAAAGGCCAAAGGCCTGTTAGTTACCTCCAATGGGGTAGGTCCTATTAGCATTCTATGCATGTATGCCAGGCAGGAGGCTAACCGAACCCGTCCAACAGAGAAGAGTAATTCCACAACAGGGTCCTGTACCTTCTTCTGTGTAAATGCTAAAGGCATGTTAGTTACCTACGAACTATTGTAAGTTTAAAGATACAGCATGTCCCTAAAAAGAGAGAGCACTATGCGATTCTCTGGCAGAAACTGAGTGCTGAATCTGTAGAATGCGATACAATGTTGTAAAATAATAAAAAAATATTCTTCATCATCTTCTTCTACTGTGTATAGGCCAATGGCCTGCTAATTACCTACAATTAAATAGTTCCTATGAGCCCTCTTTGCACGTATGCCGCGCAGGAGGCTAACCTAATCCCTCGAACAGAGAAGTGAAATTCCACTGAAGACTCCTTTTCCTTCTTCTGTGTAGAGGCTAAAGGCCTGTTAGTTACCTGCAATGGAGTATTCTGTGCATGTATGCCAGGTAGGCGGCTAACCTAACCCGTCGAACAGAGAAGAGAATTTCTAAAACAGGGTCCTTTTCCTTCTTCCGTGTAAAGGCCAAAGGTCTGTTGGTTGCCTCCAATGGAGTAGGCCCTGTGAGCCTTCTGTGCATGTATGCCAGGTAGGATTAAGCCATCGAACAGAGAAGAGAAGTTCCACTACAGGGTCCTTTTCTTTGCCATGTATGCCAAGTAGGGCTTAAAAAAATATTCTTCTTCTTCTGTGTATAGGCCAATGGCCTGTTAATTACCTACAATGGAGTAGGTTCTATGAGCCCTCTTTACATGAATGCCGGGCAGTAGTCTAACTTAACCCGTCGAACGGAGAAGAGAAGTTCCACTACATGCTTTACGACTGTCAAAGATGTTCGTATGACAACCGGGTAAAAAATATTCTTAATAGCAATTTACTACGCGGGTGCAAATGAGCGAAAAGTATCAACTCTCCGGAACCTCTTCCGGTAGATGATTTCCAAATAGGAAAAATAATTTTTTTTTAATTTATAAACAATGATACAAAAATTAAACCACTTAAATGAACACAAAACGATTTTTTACTGAAATTTGTGCTCCGTCCGATGATGGATAGCGGGCGGCTAGAGGTAGAAGCACGGTCAACACTCGTCCGTGGCACACGACACCAACGTGTACGTCACAAGTTTGTTGTGTTTCGTTTTTCTTTAAAGCGCTGTGTTCCCCCAGATATTTTTTCTCTCTTGAGTATAAGCAATAAACTATACGAAAAGAAACCAAGCCAATCAGTGGCAGATATACGTGATATTTTATGGGTGGAGGGGAGTAATAATAATTATATGTACAGTAATTGAATGTTATATGTTTTGCTCAACAAAACTAAGAAAATAATAAAATTAAATATTTTATTTAGATAGAAAGGAAGGCCAGGTCTTAGGGCTCTGGGGGAGTATTTACCCCCTCTACCGGTGTTACCCACACCCGAAACCAATGTATCAACAGTGTGAAACTCAAAATATTTACTGTTTTTTTAAATATTCATAAAGTAAAATCGAAATGTGAGACTAAGAATAATGCAAGCCAAAGACAAATATCAACACGTATTGAATTTTTACTCGGTATTACATGTAGAATGAGGTTGCGTGCTTTTTCCGGCTTTTTTGATACACCCTGTATATGCATAAATACAAAATAAACTTAATTACGCATTTGGCATTACAATCTAAATATTATTTTTCTTCGAGTGCTTTATCTCTTACGAGACGTAGCGACGTTGTCTCCAATATCTGCATTGCGCTTTTAAAATACCACAGACATAGAGGACCTACAGCTTAACGTGGGCTCCGAACCACGGGACGTGCAATCACTTCTACTCCAGAGAAGATTTACTAGGCAGAATAACTCGCTGGTTTGTCATTGTCTTGCGAGGGAGAACGGCCGTAAAAAACGGATGTTCCGGTATTGGTAATTGAACCCAGGACGCTTAGAGTAGAAGTCTAACGCGCTAAACACTAGCCCACGGCCGCCTCACAAAATTAAAAATGTATTATACAAGTTTAATTCTGCATTTAAATATACAGTCTAAAGTATTTTCCAATTTTTAAATAAATACCGTTTTAATTCGGGAAAAACTTCAGCAATTAACTATTTTAATAACTTTTTAAAAAATAACTATAATCATGTATTTTTTGGGAGCCAAGGTTATTACAGTTGTTCTCGTGGCGGTATTTGCAAGTGATTTTCTTTATGTAGACAACCATAACCTTTAATTTCCTCTTCCAGATATTTATTAGTTATAATTTTTGTATTTCTTATTATTATATTTAGCAGTGTTTTTATAACAAAATATGGGAGATATAGCACATACATTGAGACTACTCTGGCGTCACCACTTTGCACTATAGAAATAAACGATTCTATTAGTGCAGTACGTATTCGAATTATTACAATTCCTACTTCATATATTCATAAGATCCATCAAACAATATTTTACTCAACAGCAGTATACATTTACGTAATAAATTGATAGTTACCGATATTTA
>JABXWE010037181.1:0-14588 GCA_014611495.1 Limonius californicus
CGGCTGTAGGAGCGTCACATACGTACGTACATACGTACATACGTACATACCCACCCACAGACAGACATTTTTTAAAAACCACTTTTTTGGGTTCCTAGAGACCCAAAACGGATATTTCCGTTAAAATCTCGATTTCGAAAATTTTCATGATTTCAATACTTACGCTATACCTATAAGGTATGGGAAAGTAATACCCTATACCTATAAGGTATGGGAAAGTAAAAAGGAAATCTGATCTTGAACAAAGACCAAGTACTGAAAAGATGAAGAGAGCACTTCAAGAAAGAAAGAACAACAAGAAAATGGAAAAACGCGAAGCGAAAATCCGAGACACACGGAAGGAAAAGAAGGAGGTGATCGGATACCTATAGTTGAACTCACAGTAGAGGAAATGGAGCTAAAGAAGTTAAAAAGGTAAGAAGGGATAAAATACCAGCGGAAGTGCTTTGGGAAAAATTCTCATTTTAATTCTAAAAGCGTGGAGGAAGAAAAATGCCACGGCAGCAGAGTCTGAGAATCATTTGCCTTATACACAAGGAAGAAGATAGAGCAGTGTGTGCCAATTAGAGAGAACTATTCCTGTTAAACACAACTCCTGTCTCGCGTACTAGTAGAAATTCTGACGAAGAGACTAAAATGGGAAAATACAAGACGGGGTTCATGTAAGGAAAATTGACAACTGACCAATTATTTAGTATGTGACAACTAGCAGAAAAGGCAAGAAAACAGGGAAACAACCTGTATAACATATTTGTAGACTTTAAACAACGCACGACATCCTTCTATACAACAAACGCTGGCAAAAGTCATCAAATTGACACTATTAAACACAATTCAAAATAAGAGTGGCAGGAGAGAAACCACAGCTCATCAACAGCAACGTGGCTCTAAGGCAGGGAGATGACCTGCCCCTAATATTGCTTGAAGCAGATTTAGATGCCATAATAGAAAGCACCAGCATCAAATACTAGGCAACGCGGATCACCTGGCGACAGCTAGCAGCAAGAAAACGAATACATGCTTATAATACCCTAAAAGAAATCGCTAAGCAAGAAGGTCTTACAATAAATGTAGCTGCAGAAACAAGGATGGGAAGGATAAAAACGTCGAAGAAATCAGTAGTTTGACCAGGAATGCATGGAAGCTACCGAGAAAAGAAAAGCGGCACGGATGTGGGTGCTACAGGCAACCACCGGACAACCTTCAAAGTAGAAAGAATACTAGACGAATATTAAAAACTGAAAAACTGGAAAGCGTTAAAACAAAAACTTGCGGAAATAGAAGATGGAATTGGAGAAAACGAAACAAAAAGAGCATGCAAAGAGGCAAATTCCTTCCGAGGTGGCTTCAGTGTTAGATTGTTAGAATGAGCATGTGCAAAAACGAAAAAGGAAAGATGATCTTGAGCAAAGACCAAGTGTTGGAACATGAAGAGAGCACTTCTAGAATCTGTTAAATACAGGTAACCACCCAAGGTAAGAAGAGCAAGAAAATGAAAGAACGCGAAGAGAGAATTCGAGACGCACGGAAGGAAAAGAAGGAGGTGATCGAATACCTGTTGTTGAACCTACAGTAGAGAAAACGGATTACACCATCCAGAAGTTAAGAAGACAATGAAGACAAAATACCAGTGGAATTACTGAAAGCAGGCGGAAGTGCTTTGGGGAAAAATCCACAGTGTCATTCTAGTGGAAGCGCGGAAGCAGAAAAAATACCATGGCAGTGAAGTCCGGAAACCATCTGCTCCATACACAAGAAAGAAGATAGGGTGGTGTGTGCCAGTTACAGAGGAATAACCCTCTTAAACAGATCTCCTGTCTCACGTACTACTAGGAAGTCTGACGAAGAGACAAAAATGGGAAAATACAGACGGGGTTCATGAAAGAAAAATTGACAACTGACCAATTATTTAGCATGAGACAACTAGCAGAAAAGGCAAGAAAACAGGAAAACAACCTGTATAACATATTCGTAGACTTTAAACAATGTACAATATCCTTCTCTACAACAATCGCTAGAAAGTACCACAGAAACTTCAAAACTTAATCAGATTGACACTGTCAAACATACGATTCAAAATAAGAGTGGCAGGAGAG
This sequence comes from Limonius californicus, assembly GCA_014611495.1. Lineage (NCBI taxonomy): Eukaryota > Metazoa > Arthropoda > Insecta > Coleoptera > Elateridae > Limonius > Limonius californicus. Next base: position 2,097 of record JABXWE010037181.1, read on the forward strand.
AAACCACAGCCCATCAACAACAACGTGGCTCTAAGGCAGGGAAATGCGCTGTCCCTAATATTGTTTGATTTGGTGTTAGATGGCATAATAGAAAGCATCAGCATCAAATACTTGACTACAAGGACGACCTGGCGATAGCTAGCAGCAAAAAAAGGAAACGTTATACATACTGATCATACTCTAGAAGATAACTTCAAGCAAGAAGGTCTCACAATTAATGTTGAAAAAAATCAAGTATTTACGAAAATCAAGAACACCAGTATATGAGACATCTCAAGCTGTAGAAGATGTAAGGATATTTAGATATCTGGGCGCAGTAATCAGTGAGGAAAACGATACAAGGGAAAATATAGCGACAAGAATAATCAAAGCAAATACGGCGAGGTATGTTTAAGACAAGACTAATACCAAGAAGAACGAAAATAAGTATGTATTAATGATAATACTACCGACATTTACCTACGGAAGTGATACATGGACGCTTATCAAGAAGGAAGAGATAGGAAAAGTTTTCGAACGGAAGATAGTGCGATAGAGTTTTTGGATAAAAACTACACCAAGGGATATGGAGACAAAAGCACAATTATGAATTACGAATGCTCTTTGATGAACCAGATGTGGTCGTCGTGGTCTTAGACCTGTTCCTGTTTCTTTCTAACTCTTTGGGGTAAAAATATTAGTTTATTGTTTGGAAGTTGTTCTTGATCCATCCTTTCGAGCTGTTCTATCCAATTTTGCCTATATTTTAATATTTTTCTGTCTTCCTTTGTAACGCCTGTTATATCTTAAGGCTATAAGACGTTGTAAATGTCATAAAAAAGGCAAGGAGAAGATGGATAGGGCATACGGAACGGATGACAGTACAACCCGCCGAGTGTTCAACAGCCAACCAAGAACGATACATTCAAAAGAAAGACCACATACTAGATAGTTAGATAATCTGGACCCACAGAAACATGGGGCTAATGACTAGCGAAGGGTTTCCCGTGATATGAATAGGTGGCAGGAAATCGTTTAGTCGGTATAGACCCTTGACGGATGGTAGAAACCGGGAAAAAGAATAATGTTAAGCAAGTTTAATAAAAAAATTTAGTTGCTCAGGCGAGACGAAACGCCCTGTATGTTCGAATTTTATATTAGATTATCCAGAATAAGAATCCCTGCAACATTTTAAACAGCAATTTGTCATATTTTGAATAATAAGGAAGATATACAGAAATTTCGCACTTAATAGACACCCTGTATAAAAATTTGTCTGGCTAAGCAACTAAAGTCAAATGCAATCAGAAGAAGGACAAAAGTGCAACTGTATAAAACGCTAATTAGACCAGTAATCACATACGGATCAGAAGCATGGTGTCTAAACAAAAAAAGAAGAAAAGAGATTAGAAACATTCGAAAGGAAAATTCTGCGGAAAATTTATGGCACAATCCAAGAAGGAGGCTAATGGAGGAAGAGGTATAACTTTGAAATTAAAGCTCTATATGACGAACCAGATATAATTAAACCTATAAAATGTAATAGATTAAGATGGCTGGGACATGTGCACAGAATGGGGAAAAGAAGAACACCAAAACAACTCATGAATGACTAGAATGAACTAGAAGGAAAAAAGAAAGTCGGCAAACCGAGGAACAGATGGATGGATGCAGTGGAAAGAGACCTCAACAACTGAACGTAAACAACTGGAAGATGATGGCAGAAAATAGGGCGCGTTGGGACAAGATGCTGGAGGAAGCCAAGATCCACCCAGGATTGTAGAGCTCTGAAGAAGAAGAATAAAAATTTGACTCCTTTTTTTGTATATAATCTGCACGCAAATACTAAAAAAGTATATTTCACTTTTTTAAATTAGCATAAAGTTGTTGTATTACTGATTTGTGTTACTTTTCAGTTTTCACGTTAGCTGGGTATATTAGTTTTTTCAACAATAAATATTATACATTTGTATGTAGAGTGGTAAAGCCTCCTTGTCCCCCCGGACTATACCTACCAGCATCCTTGCCTTTATGCTAAACATTTATTTTCCCGTTGTTTACTTATATAATATTGAAACTAAATACTTTTATATTTTGTTAAGCAGTAGTGTTCAGTATAAAATGTGTTATTTATGTTGCATAACTTCCTGTTTTGTTAACAAGCCAGTTACAGCGGAAAGTGAAATTGTTTAGAGCTTAATACTATAGGTACTTTCATTTTCAACTGTGTTTTCTTAATTTAATTTTTATGAAGCATTAATTAGCAATTAGTATTATATTCGTCCATGTCTATATAAACGATGCCATTGCGAATAACAGCTGCTTTTAGATGTTGTACAATGCGTCATTGAGAAGTAATATTTATAACCAGTTACATAAGCAGTTTGAATAATTATTACGGATATTATTATAAGGCACTTATAGTAAGTGCTTGTTATACTACAATTACAATACAGCACAGGTACTCGTGCACTAAAGATTATTTAACATTCATTCAGCTTTGAAAGTGAAAGTCATGGGAAGAAATCTTCAATGTTTTGCGCATAAACACATGAAGAACCAGTTCTAAAATTATCTATTATATAAGCCTAAATTTTTTGAGTGTCTTGCTTATAGAAAAACATTTTAGTAATTTGAGTGCAGTTCAAGTAGGTGCTGGAAAGGTACAGTTCATTTAAACTATAACAATAGCGTAGTAACTGTGGTGCACAGCTTGAAAACCGTATCAAATGCCAACAAAGCACGTTACGATATGTGTCACATGAACCTTTTGATAACTCCCTGGGGCACGATTATTCAATTATGTTTATCCGGTAGCCTAATCGTAGATCCTCCCACAAATAAATTGCAGAATTCACGAGTTTAGTGTGGTTTTAGATGTATGATTGTTGAAATACCTCAAGAAGATAGCCTCGAAATCGATAGTGTATTGGATTTATTTATCGCGAACAGCATTCATGCTTTACGTTCCACGCAATGACAACAGACTTTAGTGCAGGTTTGTTTTCAATACTTTTCGATTAATTGGTTGTTCGATTATTTGATTGTTTCTACAGGCAAAGTACCTGCATTTTACAGAGAGGTTTTCGAAACATGTTCCGCAAATGGAGATCCGATACACAGGGACGTGTTTAAGGAATTGTTGTCAATTTGTAAATTGGAAACCTCTACCTTGAAAACCATTTGGGATTTGACGGGCCCTTCGCAAGGGTCAATCACAAGAACCAGTTTGTATAAAGCATTGGCTCTTGTTGGATGGGCGCAGGAGGGAAAACCCCCGTCGGAAAAATTGTTTGAAACGTTTAATGCTAAAGGTATGTGGTAATTGCTAAGTAGTTATTTAAAATAAAATATGACTATTATTCATGCAGTACGATACGAGTTACACTTTTGAAGGTTATTGCGTATTTTGTTTTGATACTTCTTCATGCTTATATTACCGGGTTGTATGTTGAGGTTTCCAATTTTTGAAAAAAACTACGCGCTCAAGTCAGTAGTGGAGCGGGTGCGCCTTTCGGCCTGTTTGTAAACTTTGACTGGGAATTACCAAAATATTGCAAAAATATTCGATTTTTTAAAGAAGTCAAAGATATTATGTAAACAGTAACTGAAAAAAATTACTGTGTTAACATGTTTGGAAAAAAAGTAGCAAACTGATTTGGCGTTTGAAACATGGGTTTGAAATCATTTATTGTAAAATTGCTAATGATAACAACCGTTTGAAAGCTAGTATTTTATAAAAAAAATATTTAACAAAAGTGATTCAGAAAATTCCAAAAAATGCCCAAATAGTAGATTGAAAATCTGAACATTCTCTATCTAACATCAAGTCCGCGAAAATCATAGCTAGAGGCGCGCCAATCCGGGGGTGCAAGGGATGCACCGAACTCGGGCAGCAGCTATTACGGGCGGAAGCATCTAGGGACGGTCCAGTCAGCGGCGGCGGCATTCAAGGGCGCCAGTATTCAGGGAGGGTAGCATTTAAGGGCCACAGCATTGAAGGGCAGCAGCATTGAAGGGCGGCAGCATTCAGGGGCCGCAAGAAGTTTCGTTTCAATGAATAAATAAAACTAAATTAAAAAACATTATTATAGAGAATGTTCGTCAACTATATCGACAGGGGTAGGTTAGGTAACAACCTATGAAAGTTGGTACAATATTTACAAAAAAAATATTAAACAAAAGTAAGACAGAAAATCCCATAAAAAATGCCCAAATGGTAAATTGAAGAACTATTCTTATCTAACATCAAGTCCGCGAAAATCATAGCTAGGGGTGCCAACATTCAGGGCCTGCCGCATTCAGTGGCTGCGGCATTCAGGGGCACCAGTATTCAGGTGCGGGTCACTCAAAGGTGGCAGCATTCAAGGGCGGTGGCATTCAGCGGTTGCAAGAAGTTCAGTTTCAAGGAAGAAAAAAAAGGAAATTTGAAAAAAAAATTATATAGAAAATGTTCATCAACTGCATCGACGAGGTTAGGTTATGTAACAACCTATGACAGTTGGTACAATATTTTATAAGAAAATATTTAACAAAAGTAAGGCAAAAACTCCCATAAAAAATGTCCAAATAGTAAATTGAAAAGTCGAATATTCCTTATCTAACATTAAGTCCGCGAAAATCATAGTTGAAACCAGGGGCGCGACAATCCGAGGGTGCAAGGGGCCAACCGAACTCGGGTGACAGCTATTAGAGGCGGCTTCATTCAGGGGTGCGAGCATTAAGGAGCGGCAGCATGCAGGGGCGCCAGCGTTAAGGGGCTAGGGCATTTAGGGGCTGCGGCATTCAGGGGCGCCAGTATTCAGGAGCGGGTCATTCAAGGACGGCAAAATTCAAGAGCGGTGGCATTCAGCGGTTGCAAGAAGTTCAGTTTCAAGGAACAAAAAAAAAAGGAATTTTGAAAAAAAAATAATGTAGAAAATGTTCATCAACTGCATCGACGAGGTTAGGTTAGGTAACGACCTATGACAGTTGGTACAATATTTTATAAAAAAATATTTAACAAATGTAAAGCAAAAACTCCCATAAAAAATGTCCAAATAGTAAATTGAAAAGTCGAATATTCCTTATTTAACATTAAGTCCGCGAAAATCATAGTTGAATCCAAGGGCGCGACAATCCGAGGGTGCAAGGGGCCAACCGAACTCGGGCGACAGCTATTAGAGGCGGCGGCATTCAGGGGTGCGAACATTAAGGAGCGGCAGCATGCAGGGGCGCCAGCGTTAAGGGGCTAGGGCATTTAGGGGCTGCGGCATTCAGGGGCGCCAGTATTCAGGAGCGGGTCATTCAAGGGCGGTGGCATTCAGCGGTTGCAAGAAGTTCAGTTTCAAGGAATAATAAAAAGGAAATTAAAAAAAAAATTATATAGAAAATGTTCATCAACTGCATCGACAAGGTTAGGTTAGATAACAACCTATGACAGTTGGTACAATATTTATAAAAAAATATTTAATTAAAGTAAGGCCAAAACTCCCATAAAAAATGTCCAGATAGTAAATTGAAAAGTCGAATATTCCTTATCTAACATTAAGTCCGCGAAAATCATAGTTGAAACCAGGGGCGCGACAATCCGAGGGTGCAAGGAGCCCACCGAACTCGGTTGGCAGGGGCATGGGTGCGAGCATTAAAGAAGCGGCAGCATGCAGGGGCGCCAGCGTTAAGGAGCTAGGGCATTTAGGGGCTGCGGCATTCAGGGGCGCTAGTATTCAGGGGCGGGCCATTTAAGGACGGCAACATTCAATGCGGTGGCATTCAGTGGCCGCAAGAAGTTCCTAACAAGGTTAGGTTAGGTAACAACCTATGAAAGTTGGTACAATATTTTATAAATTATGTTCAACAAAAGTAAGGCAGAAAATCCCATAAAAAATGGCCAAATAGTAAATTGGAAAGTTGAACATTCCTTGTCTAACATCAAGTCCGCGAAAATCATAGTTGAAGCTAGTGGGGCGACAATCCGGGGGTGCAAGGGGTGCACCGAACTCGGACGGCGGCAATTAGGGGGGTCATCCAGGGGCGGTGGCATTCAGGGACACCATGATTCAGGGGCGCCATGATTCAGGGGCGGCATGATTCAGGGGCGCCATGATTCAGGGGCGGCATGATTCAGGGGCGCCATGATTCAGGGGCGGCAGCTTCACGAGCGCCAGCATTCAAGGGCGCCAGCATTCAGCATTCAGGGGCAGCAAGAAGTTCTCGCTCTACGCTACTCTGGTGATCGCACGTATTACACATATATTATTATGGAGCTTCCACGGGCCTTGTAGGCCCGTCGTTTTGGTCTTAGGCAACGCTAAGCTAGTTTGTACAATGCACAGCAGGGCCCGACTCTGCTGGTTACCGTGTTGGTGCGTAACCGTGTTTAACCTGCCTGGTGTGTGGTGTATTTATTGTTACTCCTCTAGTGCGACCCTAACAGGAGGAGTGCGATTAATTTGATCCTCAATGACAAATGGAGTTCGGGACCCAGTACCGATCACCCAGGGAATTAGAAAAATTCCGACCCTGGAGTGATTCGAACCGGGAAGCGTTTGGACTATTATATCCAAAGCTTGGCTCTCTTATCACCGAGCCATCCGAATCCTTTTATTACACATACATTCAATTCAATATTTAGCAGGATAAACTTTGGCCATAATAATAAATTATATAGACGCAAAAAACGCAAACGCAAAAAATAACCGAAACAATTACTCAATTGTATAACACTATGACTAGCTACTAAAGTGTCTCAAAATAAGCTAAAATTAGCGATTGCTATTTTCTCCGTAGCTACATTCATAGGTGACCTCTTAACATTAGGTTTCTTTTAGCTTCGTCTTTGAATGCTTTGTGTCTTAGGAGACATAGCGATCTTCTCTTTCATGTGTTGCACGTTTTAAAGTGCCACAGATATAGGGGACCTACAGCTTAACGTGGGCTCCGAACCACGGTGTAAACACTTCTACTCCAGAAAAGATTTACTAGACAGGATACCTCGCTGGATTGTCATTGCTTGGCGATGGAGAACGGCGGTTAAAAATCCGATGTTCCGGTATTGGGAACTGAACCCCAGACCTTCAGAGTAGTGTAATGCGCTGACATGTAGCCCACGAGCGCTCTCTAACTAGGTAATAAAATCCAAAATGAAATAATTTCCTTTACTGCTGAAAATATAACAATATAATTATAGTGTGATCAGTTTGTTGAAGTTCTGTAAAATATATTAATAATAATAATATAATAAAATATATAATATAGTAAATAATAAATTAATATTAGAGGTATAGCATAACGTCTGCTTCTCATCTGCCCGTCAACACTTATTGGTTACTCATGTAGCTCGATCCCTCGAAAAGGTTGCCGATTCCGCTCTATAACATCTTCACACTTTGTTCGCTTTCTAATTTCTTTATTTTTGACATGATCTCTGAGACCCTACCGTGTTAAATCAGGTGAATGAGGTGGATGTGGCAGGTGTATTATCTTTATAAAAAATGAATTTTTTCTTCGCTAAACATTGCTGGTCTTTTTTACGAATATTAAGGTAAAATTTGCTTTTTTTTAAAGATAATCGATTAGCAGTATCTCTTAAGCACATCAGAAAATCAGTACCATTAAGTAGGCTTTCAACGAACTCTACAGACATTGTCTTCTTGGAAGACGTGGATTTGAAATATTTTTATTGTTCTAATTCTTGTTTGACAACAGCGTCGGGATTTTAGGAGCATCTTACGATTAAAAATAAATACAATATACGGTAACACACTTAAACAAAGTATAAATAAACATAATACTAAAAAAAGACAATCTTCTAAACAAAATTTTATAAATAATTAAAGAAGTCCAAAATATTAAATGAAACATTTCTTGTGTTATATTTGCATTCATCTTATTTATTTAAACCTAGATTAATATTAATAGCTACAAGATGCCGAAAAGTATCAAAATCGTAGCATTTATTGTTATACATTAATAACTACTCTTTTAATTCTAATAAACACTTGGATGATTCATCTGTTTGTAATAAACGCAAACTTTCATGCAAAATATTTGATAAGCACTTTCACAATTAGATACTTATCAGGTGTAAAATAAACAACAAAAATAAAAACACGTTCTTAAATCTAGAGCGTCTGTCGATAGGGGAATTACCGATGTACGTATCAAGTATTACATCTACTGAACATCTGAACTGCGATACCCTAATAAATCGAAAGATTGCAACATTGGAATTATAGATAAGAGGCAATAAACAGTGACAAAAGCTTTGGTTTCTATTTTAGTTTCATAAAAATAATCTAATAGTAAATAATTGTGTTATTTTACAAACAACTACTTGACAGAATGAGTGATTGTTCCGAGAAATTGTTGAAAGATCTTCATAGATTAACTATATGTAATTAGAACAGTCACAAAATCCATCCAAACATATTATATCTATTTTACAAAAACATTTAGACCAGTTTAGTCGCATTTAATATACAAGGCTTATTCAACTGAAACCCATCTTTGATCAACTTAGCCTTGAAAACAAATGCAATAACTCAAATGACGTTTGTTAATGTTAGTGGTATTTGTAAGCAACACATTAATAGGTTTCTGACGTTGGAATTTGATTTTGAATTTTAAAACTTCGATTGTGAAAATCCGCCCAAGTTTGATCAGCGTGCGGTGCTACAATTTTTATGCGCTGAGAGTGTGCAGCCATTGCAGATTCATACGCGAATGCAAGCAGTGTATGGAAAGCATGTATTGCGTAGTCAACTGTGAAGGAATGGTGCCGAAAATTTAAAAATGGAAAAGAGGGGACTATGGATGAGCCGCGACTAGGTGCACGGTCTACTGCATTAACAGAATACAATATGGCATCTGACCTGTGTAAAAATTTGTAACACTTGTGAAGCATTTGGATTGCGGAAGAAACGTTTAAAGAATATTACATTCCCTTTAATGTTCTTCTCTAGTTTGATATTTAGGCCAACCGTTAATTGCTCACGATGAGCAGGCATAAGTGACCCAATTTTACTACAGTGTGGAAGGCCTTATTAGAGAAATTTCAGAAATTGTTGGTGCGAGTGTAGGATCTATCCATAGTATTGCTCGTTTTCTGGCTTACAGCAAAGTTTGTTCGCAATGGATTCCTCGTCACTTGTCTAATGAACAAAAATTTTTGCGAACGGGCTTATCTCTGCAATACCTCACAGACTATAGGCAAAATGGTGATGAGTTTCTTCTGTCAATAGTTGCTGGTGACGAAACTTGGTGCCATTACTACGAGCCGTTCAGTAAGTTATCGTCGATGCAGTGGTAACATTCAAGTTCGCCAACACCGAAGAAGTTTACAGCACAACCTTCTGCAGACAAAGTGATGTTACATTTTGTTTCGACCATGAAGGACCCTTGTTGATAGAGTTTAAGGAATCTGGAGTAAATGTCAATGCAAATCTGTACAATAAAACTTTGAACAAGCTTCATCTACCAATAAGACGGAAACGTCCAGGAAAACTTAGCGTGGGGTCATTTTGCTGCACGAAAATGCTAGGCCACTTGCTGCTAATGTGGTAAATTAAAATCTTCAACGAAAGAAATGGAGGGTTTTAGAGCATCCACCCTATAGCTCAGATCTATCGCCTTGCGATTTTCATATATTTGGACCGCTGAAAAAGGCGTTAAAAGGTCGGCATTTTGAGTCTGACGCAGAAGTACAGATAGCTGTGGAAGACTTCTTCAATCAGCAGCCACAAGAATTCTATGAGCAGGGTATACGTCGGGTAGTAAAACAATGGGATAGGTGCCTTAACTGTGACGCTAATTGTTTGTAATTAAATTGTTGAATAAATTTTTTAAAAAGCAAATGTGCGTTTGAACACACCTCGTGCGTTATCATAATTTGTTATTATTCAATAAAATAGGAACAGTGTGGCGGAAAAGTGCGAGTGCTGGTCAAATAGTATTCAAAGTTAAGCAACGATCCGCGCGGTCACCACTTGCATGGGTGATCGAAAACTTACGCTTATACGCTGCTATTCTATTGCCTCGGAGAGTATCTAAAACCGTCGGCATTCCTGGGTTAGTGTACAACGTCAAACAGGGTTAAAGTGGCTGCTGGAATTGCCCTCAGACATTTTCTATTTGCAGTTTTTTATTATTAATTTTTTCTGTTATTTCTAGAATATCCAACACCGGATTTAAATGATCTGTCATCAGTCAAAAACATCAGGACGCAGCTTTGTTTACAATCCAATCTGGCAATGTTGGGACTATCTTATGCAGACATCAAACAGCTGGACACTATAAGTGTGGAATTGGTTCCGGAGAAGAAAGGACTTATAATTAAATATTCGGAGTATACCGTGTCGTCCAAAAGATTCAGCTCTAAAGTCACTAGAAGATATAACGACTTCGTAGCTTTGAATGAATTGCTCCTGGGCCGCTTTCCATACAGGTATTCTTATGTTATAGTTTTGATTTGATTTCATGTTATTTTGTACAAATATAACTTGTTTTCTTATTTCAATGTTGGAGAAGTAGAAAACAACGTACATTTTATTGTAGTTTAAGTATGTTTACAACTAGGTATAAACGTGAAAATATTCAGTTATCGCGTAGGTCATAGGTATGTATATAAAATATAAATGGAAAGCTTATTTTCCGCATTTCATGCTCCATGAATATTTTAGATAAGATTACCTATCGTCGACACAAAAGTAAAATTCTTGTATTACGAATTCAGCACAGTTTTAGAATAATATTCTTACATTTAAAGTAATTGTTTGGATTTGCATTGTTTGCTGTATTATATTTACTATATTTTCCGCTTATATCGATCGTTAGTTCCAGAAACAACGACCGAAATTTAAATAAGTTTCTGTTTGTGCGGTTTAGAAAACATTCTTCTAAAAGCAAAAAATACTTCAAACACATCGCAATTCAAATAAGGGACAAGTTGTTGCAGTTTTATTAGGTTGAATGTCTCAATTTGTGGCGGCATTTATACGCTTCATATCGAGCCATGAAAGGATTTACCAATGCACTTTAGATAATCCTTACATTTATAAAATGTACTAGAGCTACTGACGCGATTCTATCGTAATATTAGATCTAATAAAATGTATTTAGACGTAATCTGAAGAAATTTAAAATTTAAACCATTTACAGTTAATTTCTTTCTTCAGAAGAAAGTTGAAGTGCTATAATTAATATATATCATATCATTTATTATCAGGCGGAAGTATATTAGTAATTTTTGATAAATATTAACGTAAATTCCACGAAATTCTATTCGTTATACGTTAATTTCATATCTCGTATTTCTCAACACATCACGTTTCCTTTAATCATAGATGACGCACTCATGTGATTGATCCATTCCAGTTAAATTTACCCCTTAAAAGCAGATTTAAAATAAGAAAAATCACAACCGCTTTCTGAATCATTTGAACCCAAATACATTATTCACAATGAATCAGAAAATACCATGTTAGTGCTATTTTTATATGTACTAACCTTAAATGGCATCCGCACATACCTTCTTCTTTTTTAGTCAACTTTGTTCAGCCCAACCTTGGTTTCTCTTGATTTTTCCCTTAATTTACGCCTAACTCGTTTTATTGTTCTGCTGTTAGAAAGCAAACCTACGTTAATGACTGTTTGAATGAGGCTTTACCGGTTTCTCCAATTGTCAAGACCAAGTGTAACTTTCGGTCTAGTTCGCGTCGGTATTTGGAGCGACACTCAGCATAATCAGGTAAGGACCGACCTGTGGCTTGACTGACTGGAGTATTATTTGCTGGAATTGTTTTAGCCAGATAGGTTTAGAGCCCTGTATGCCTAAACAAGACCGGTCTAGATTTTGTGTACCTTTGGGACGGACAATGATATGTTCTTACTATATTTTGTTTGCTAGGACAAGAATACTTTCGCCTTACTCTTTGTGCTCAAAGAAGGATAAGTGTAAAGCCAAGAGCTACTCGGTTTATGTGTAACTTGGGACGGACAATGATTGTGTTCAGGATATCCTACTTTCTAGAGCAAGAATACTTTCTTCTTATTCCTTGCGTTTCAAGACGACAACGATAAGTGCTAGGCCAAGACTTGCTTAAATTATGTGTACCTTGGTACGGACAAGAATTTGTGCTTAGTATATCTCATTTGCTAGGACAAGAATATCTTCTCCTTACTCTTGTGTGCCCAAACAAGGACAAGTGCAAGGCCAAGACCTACTTAGTTTATGTGCAACTTGGGACGGACAAGCATTTGTGCTTAGTATATTTTGTTTGCTAGGACAAGAATACTTTCACCTTACTCTTGCGTGGCCAAACAAAGATAACTGCAAAGCCAAGACCTACTTAGATTGTATGTAATATGGGAGGGACAAGGATTTGTGCTTAGTTTGTCGTATTTGCCAGTACAAAAATATCTTCTCCTTACTCTTGCGTGGCCAAACAAGGATAAGTGCAAGGCCAAGACCTACTTAGATTGTATGTAACTTCGGAGGGACAAGGATTTGTGTTTAGTTTGTCTTATTTGCTAGGA
>JABXWE010037182.1:0-14867 GCA_014611495.1 Limonius californicus
CAACAAACCACATCGTAGCATCCTCCGAAGATCGTACAAGACCTTTTACTCTTATTAGGTATACATTTGTGATATTTTATAATCATAACTTCTCAAATAACTTTCTTTACATTATAGTGAAACTAATTACATACAATTTCAGGTAAAATCAAGATTCCTATCATCAAAGTAGTATCCTTTTACATATACTAAAGGCATTACGAAGCCAAAAATCACATCATATCAGGGTTATCTAGTAAAATTAACATAGTTTAAGAATAGTTTAGGATAATACTATAAATATAGGGTAAATAACATAGCAATATATACCGAGTGATAACCACCAAACCTGGCCATAGTATGCATGTTTCAAAAAAATTTATGAGTTGCCTTGAAATATTTTTGTTTAATGTCATTTTGACAGCTTATTTTTGTAATGAAATTGCTTTATAAGTCGTGCTATAAGTTGTGTTATAAACATGAACTATTCAATTGAAGAAAGGGTGTTCATGGTTCAAACCTTTTACTCTGGCAATAGTCTAAGAAAAGTGAGAGATTTATTTGCTGTAAAATTCAATAACCGATCTATACCGTCGAAATCTACAATCAATAATTTCTTTAAAAAATTTAAGGAAATTGGTACTGTTGAAACAAAGTCCAGAGGTGGCAATAAAAGATACTTTGATAATGCTTTGGAAGAAATGGTTTTAGGAATGACAACCGCGGATCCTATTAGTAGTACAAGAACTATTGCGGAAAACTGCAATAAAAATGTTTATAATAACTTGACCATCTTACTAATGCTATATAAATTTATATGCTGTTTAGTAGGAATTAATGAAGTAGGCGACATAAATTTTACAACAACTATGGCCAGGTTTGGTAGTTATCACTCGGTATATATATATATATATATATATATATATTGTATATGAATGTATATGTGTAAATAACAAATTTTATTTTGACACAATGCTGACATTTAAAGTTTCTTAAAAACCACCACTTTTAATTTATCGAAGTGCTTTCCTGTTACGATGGCACAGGTGGCCGATATAAACCTTACAGCACAAAGCCATATACTCTAATTAATTGCAGATACAATATCAAAGAGACTTTTTGTTCTGTTTAACTTGTAACGCAATTTAATACATCACTGTTAGATAGCTCGGAGATATACTTTGACAAAATTAGGATTTTAGTAGTGGTACCATTTTGGGAATACAACATACCTGTTCGTTTTATTAATTTTTGTAGAGTGGAAAAACTTTGATCGAAAAACATACAATGTTAATATCACTGAATGACAAAACTTTTTTTTAATGTCTTTATGGCACTGCCCCATTAACAATCTCGCCACTATTCCTATTTGAATCCTACTAAATTGAAGGAATATATTAGTAGTTTATGGTGATGGTTGCTCATCATAGCTTAACTTTGTTCGTGGAAGTGAGAGTCTCCAGTGTTCCCAATGTTGGTTAAAGTTCATTCTTTAACTGCTCCTCTAACTGTATGTTTAGTTATTTTAGCCATTAGCGTGTCATATGTTCTTTTAACACATGAAATTAATTAATTTTACTTGAAACACGGGTACCTTTAAACAATCCAAAGCAATTTGCAGAAATTTGAAGATCTTGCAGTCCAAGTGACAGGCTACTACAAACTAACAACACGTTCACAAAAAAAAAACTGTTGTTGGGGTGCTTTATGTTTTATGATACCATTTTCTCTCCTGCGTTTATGTAGCGCGTGTAAAATACTATGAACATAGAGGACCTACAGCTTAACGTGGGCTCCGAATCATGGATATTTAACCATCTCTACTTAAGTGTAGAACAGAATTTGTTTTATCAGGTTAGAGAATGGCGCAGGTGCACCGTTTTATACAAATGCTGTTCTTATTGTTTCAACCGGTGGCTGTAATTATCTCTTAAGCTTCGGTTTGTAAGTTTAGGCTCTTCTCGGTGATAACAGTTGGTTGTAGTTCCTTCCTAAGATATTTATCTCATTTTTGAGCTAAGTAGTAGTTCTAGTTATGTGTCTCGTTCCCAAAATTGGAACCGTTTCTGCAAAAAGTAAACTTGGACTATCGGTGAAAGTATTTTACTACGTCTTCAAGAGAGGTAACAAGATTCCAAACAGGGTTGAATATGTTAAGTGAGTTTTGGGTGTGATACTACACGATAGGGTCAGCCCATGGTCTGGCCGCAGGATTAGTCATCTCGAGTGGAGTACATTTCCATTTGCCATTTTCAGCACTTCCTAATTTATATGTGTTGGGATAATAGGACGTAACTGGATAATTTTTTTCAGAAAATTAAAACTTAGTACGCCAGTATTTGTTAATAAAGTCAATAATTATAGTAGAAAAACTTCTTTTAATATTATAATAATCTACTCTGATAAAATAGTCAAGATGAGATAGGAAGATAGGAATTGGAAGACATGAAACAAGAGCTCCATATAAAATTACGTACAATAGGAGGGATTTAGACACTTCGCCCACAGTCCATAATGCCCAACTTTATATCCTGCCCACAACGCCTAAAGTATGACCACAAAACCCAAAATTCCCACAGTGCCCAAAGCTAGGATAGGGACTGAACGCTCAACGTGAGCACATCGCCCAATTCATGGTTACCGTAAATATTTTTTCGGCTAAGCTTGGTTCATTGTTTATTTACTTGTGTACGCACTATTTTTCTAATAATTAAGGAATTGTGAGAGACACAACGCCCGCCGTGACCACATCGCCCATTTAGATCTACGGTGGTTAAATCGCCGAAATACAAAAGTGTATACAGATTAAATTATCAAAATCTGCAAGTCATTTGCATATACAAAGCAGAAGAATATTTATTTATTACCTTGGTCCCAGACGTCACTGCCATAAAATGAATCTAAGGTGTTATTCATTAGCAAAATAACCAGTGCTCGGGCATTGCAGTGTTTTGTAGATACATTTCGATTTGAGCAGGTGGTCGCGTTGGGCGTTGTGTCCCCCCCCCCACAAAGCAAAAACGTTAAATATTATATAAATAGTATATACACTCACGTAAATAAGCTATGAAACGATCTTAGCCGAAGGAAACTGTACGGAAAGTTTGAATTGGGCGATGTGGTCACCATGGGCATTTTGTACCTGTCCTAACTTTGGGCGTTGTGGGCATTTTGGGCTTTTTTATAGACTATCGTAGGCTTATGTCTATGCATATTATATGCAGATCTTGATTGTGCGCTCTTAATTTTTTAGATAACTAAGCCAGGCAGAAGGTGATATCGATGCAGAATCTACCCGCTCGGAATCCACTCTGTTGTTCACTATCTTCTATTTCTAATCTAACTGCTCTTGGAATGTACGTCCGTACAGCCGTCGTATAAAGCACGTCACGCTTAATTATTACTTTGTGTATTTTCCTTTTTTTCATGTAAGGAGCTTAGGTATGCTTCTCTCCATTGCTTAGTAATTTCGTAACCTTTCAGACATTTCTTGAAAATTTGTTTGATATATTGTAGTGCTAGGGTCGGGTATTATTTAAGCATTTCTATTGGTCAACCTCCAGGACCTGGCGAACTGTCGCATCCCTTTTTTTGTATTTTGGATTTCTTCTATGGTTATTTCTTCACATGTTTCTTTAGTTGTGTCTAACTCTGTGAATTTATTTCCATGTATTTTTCTCTACATTTTGGCAAAAATTCCTTATAATATTCTTTCCATGTAATTCTAGGAATTGTGCGTTGTATTCTTTCCACTACTCCTCAAAGTTTTCAGCGTTTCCCATGCTTCGCTTGTGCTGGTGCTCCCGTTGGTCTATCTATTTCTGCACATTTTTCTTGTCATATTTAATTGTTTACATTACTAACTTCTTTCTTCACTTTTTGATTTTAATTTGCATAAGCTCTTCTATTTTCCGAGTCCTGTGTTAGGAGCCATTGTTAATGTAATTGCTTTCTTTCCTGTACTGACATCTCTATGTGTTCGTTCCACCAAGTAGTTGTCTTGTCTTGCACCTTATCTTTTATTCCTAAAGCTTCTTTTGCAGTTTTCAATAAACATTTCTTCAATTTCTCATTCATAATTTCTGCATTGTCATCGACCTCTTGAAAGATGTGATTGCGCAGTCTTAACCTGTAGAGGAATTGTATGGATTCGTCCCAAAATGTTTCCATGTTAAACTTAGCCCATTTTATTTTGTTATTTTCCCCTTCATGGACATTATGCCTTATGTATGTGTTAATCAGCTCCCCGATGAACTCTCATTCTTATAACTTCCATTGCGGATTCTTGCTTAATGACGATCTAATAGTAGTGTCTAGTAGTCGGCGGAATGGGACGTTTCGGCGGAACGGTTCCGGTGCAGCTCTTTGGGCGCGAGCCCATTTAGGCGCAAGTCTATTTCGGCGCATAGACGGTTCGTCGCGAGGCCGTTTCGGCGCGAAGGTGGATATACTCAAACATAAAGTTTATGTTATTTTTATATAATACAAGTTTTTTTTTAATTTTTCATGATCTCTCTGTAGATATTTATATCGATAAAATTTGTTTAGTTTACTCTTCTTGTATGATACTACCTCACGATTTTGTATAATAGATTTACATATTAGTTGAAAACTGAGGTTCTGCATAAAATGTTTGAAAATATGTTATTCAGCTTTCATGTCATTAAAGGACTAATGATTATGTCGATATTTTAAATTGCACACATAAAATATATTCTAAAAAATTCTTAAATAGAAAATATTTTCTATAATTAGAATTCTTGGTAATCCGCAAATATCTCAGCATTTAATAAACAACTTTTATCCAAGAAGAATCTGTTAAAAGCAAAAATATTCTCCCAATCTTTGACTGGACGCTACCTATTAGAACCAATTACATTTATTTTGCAAGTAGGGGTAATTATTAGTGCTGCACCCTCCTTCAAATATTAGCACCGTTAATATCAGCATAATATAGTAGTTTATCTTCTGACTTGTGAAAAGCGTTTGGTGTTAGTGTTTGTTACAAATAGAAAACATTGTAAATAAACGCCAAAAACAAAAGTATTCAAAGGATGGATTTATCTACGTTTTTGGCCGAATGAATGCTTGTGGTCGAAAATATTTTGGGATCTCAGAGAAAAGATGACTGCAAGGGTCAAATCAACACTGAAAAAGGTAGTGTCGTTAAACAAGTTAATGATCATTCTCATGATAGTTCGGCGATAAAAGTTGAAGTTGATGCAGTTCTTTCTAGAATAAAAGAAAGAACGGGAGAAGTGATTGAAACAACAGTACAAATTATCAATGCCTGCACTGGAGAATTATCGGAAGCTACCGAAGGAATCATGCTAAACCATGGAGCATTTCGGAAAATGATCCGAAGGATGCGAAATCTTGTGAGAGCTGCACCTCCTGCGCCTGAAAGTGTAGAGAACTTAATAATTCCCAATGAATATAAAGTTTAGGAACCCCATCGGGGAATTCAAGAGAATTTTTTACTAGCTGATAGTGGTCCAGTTCCCGAAAGAATTCTAATTTTTGGCCGCGAGGGAAATCTCCACGTAAGTATTTTTTATTTGTTCCTATTAATTTGCCTGTTATCCGTTTTTTACATTATATTAAAAAGCACTCCATCCGGACTTTTTAGATAAATAATTTCTTGGTTTTTATTTCAGATATACAACCATCGGTTCATCGATGGCACGTTTAAAATGACGCCACTGCTATTTTCTCAGGTGTATGTGATCCTGACAGAGAAATTTGGAGGAGTTCATTCTTTATTGTACGTGCTTCTTCCAAACAAACAAAGTGTAACATACACAACAATGTTAGAAATGAATTTAGAATCTAATTTGAAACCAGCTCATATATCATGTGATTTCGAATTGGCTGCAATTGAGGCGTTCAGAAACGCATTTCCAACAGCAGAAATGCAAGGATGTTTGTTTCATTTGACTAACCATTTGAAATAGCATGTCGCTAGCTTAAACTTGATCGGCCGTTACAATACGGATGCCGTTTTTGCGCTAGAAGCAGGTATGATGGTGTCGTTTGCGTTTGTACCAACTAAAGATCTAGATACTGCAATAGACAGGTTAGCGGGTGTGTTGCCCGCAGAGCTACAGCCGCTGTTGCAATGGATTTTTATGTCGGACGAATGAACGTCGCGGAAACGGAAAACGCCTGCAATTTTTCAACCAGTAATATGGTCCTTGTATGACCGTGAAATAACTGACATGGATAGAACAAATAACTACACTGAAGCAGCCCATCGACGCCTTCAAACAGAATTGGGAATGTACCAGCTTATGGAAATTTATAGATAGATTAAGAATAATCCAAAAAGGTCGTCATATTTTCTATGAACAATTGATTGCAGGCCATGAACCAGCGAAGAAGTAAAACCCGAAATGGGTTCGCGCCGAAAGGACTGCGCCGAATTGGTCGCGCGGAATCGTCCTAGACCCAGTAGTCGGGTAGGTTGCCTCCATGGAACTTGATCAATTTTCTTATGTTTAAAGAAACCGTTCAACATTTTTAAAGAGAATTTTTGATATAGCTATTGTCATTTTCATTTATCATATTCTCTCCATATCTCCCAGCAGTTGGACCCTACCATCAAAGTCATCCAGCATTATAATTTCTTTCCTGAGCTGTTATTTATTTGGTACATCGGATAGTTTAAGAATTCCTCTTTCACATATACTGTTGCGTCATTATTGGGTGCATGTACACCAACTATAATTACGAGGATTGTTCAACTGAAACCCATCTTTGATCAGCTTAGCCTTGAAAACAAATGCAATAATTCAAATGACGTATGCTAATGTTAGTAGCGTTTGTAAGCATGAATTTGATTCTGACTATTAAAACTTCGATTTTGAAATGGCGTTTGTTGTTGAAGATCCGTCCAAGTTTGATTAGCATGCGGTCCTACAATTGGCATGCGCTGAGGATGAGCAGACATTGCAGATTCAATCGCGAATGCAATCAGTGTATGGAAATGCATGTATTGCGTACCCAACTGTGAAGGAATGGTGCCGAAAATCGAAGAATGGAAAAGAAGGGACTATGTATGAGCCGCGACCGGGTGCACGGGTACTGCATCAACAGAAAACAATACGCTATGAGCGGAAGGCCTTATTAAAAAAAATTGTCCAATTTCAATTAGAGAAATTTTAGAAAACGTTGGTGTGTATTGTTCGTAATCTGGTTTACAGCAAAGTCTGTTCGCAATGGATTCCTCGTCTCTTATCTAATGAATAAAAGTGCTTATTTTTGCAACACCTCACAGATTATAGGCAAAATGGTGATGATGTTCTTCTGTCAATAGTTGCTGGTGACGAAACTTGGTGCCATTACTACGAGCCATTCAGTAAGTTATCGTCGATACAGTGGAAACATTCAAGTTCACCACTGCCGAAGAAGTTTAAAGCACAACCTTCTGCAGGCAAGGTGCTATTAACATTTTTTTTCGACCATGGAGGACCCTTGTTGATGCAAACCTGTACAATGAAACTTTGAACAAACTTCATCAAGCAGTAAGACGGAAACATCCAGGAAAACTTAGGCGTGGGGTCATTTTGTTGCACGACAACGATAGGCCTCATGTTGCTAGCGTGGTAACAGAAAATCTTCAACGGAAGAAATGGAGGGTATTAGAGCATCCACCCTATCGCCCCGATCTATCGCTTTGCAATTTCCATATTTTTGGACCGCTGAAAAATAGTTAAAAGGTCGGCATTTGTGTCTGACGCAGAAGTACAGATAGCTGTGGAAGACTTCCTCAATCAGCAGACACAAGAATTCTATGATCACGGTATACGTCGGTTAGTAAAACAATGGGATAGGTGCCTTAACTGTGACAGTAATTATTTGTAATCAAATTCTTGAATACATTTTTATAAAGCAAAGATAGGTTTCAATTTAATACACCTCGTAATAATATAATTTGGAGAAAAAATATCTCCGATTTTTAAAGGTTACCAAGTTATGAAGAAAAGTTATTATTTAATAGCATTAACAGTTTACATCGTTACCATTGAAAGACAACAATAAATCATATGAATTAATTTCTGCCAGTTATTTATCTTCATTACTAAATAGTTTTACTATTTCACATGTTATTAAAAGGTAGTACTATAATATACCAGTCGTGTACATAAATATCTCAACCACAGCTGAAGAATGCTGAATATTTGTATATATTCTATGGCCAACTCTTTCACCTAACAGAACCCCTTTAGATTCGTGTTTATGGAAAACTTTCATCCTGTTACAATTCAAAATTGATTTGAACAAGATGTTGCACAAATTAGTAATATTTGTAGATGTGAAACTTATATAAAAAGCGAAAACAATCACTTTAAACATTTGCTACAGTTTTCATTTGCCTTTTAATGTCGTTTTGTAATACTAGAAAGATTTAACAGTGAATGATTTTAATTAAAAACCGTTCTTTATAACTCGGTATCCAGTGACAATCGGACACGGGTATATGGTCGCTTTTTACTCCCAATTAAATGAACAACCGAAAATTATGACCACACCTTTTAGTTTACTCTGTATCTACAATTTGATTTATTTCACGAGGAATTTATAAATGTAATAATTTGAGGGTTTTCCATTAAAATCACATAATTTGCCTTAGTTAGACCACAAAATTTACCTGAAACCACCTATCCTTAGTTGATTTGTTTGGATATTTTAGGGGAGATACGAAAAAGCAAACTTCTAAGAGTGCAAAAAGGCTCACTAGAAAACGTATTCGTAGCAATTCTATCACAAAATTCAGTTAGTAAGTAAGAGTAAATTAATTTCAAATGTCTATAGACCCTCATGTAAGCATTAAACTCGCAAAAAATTAAAGTACATTCTGTACATGACAGCTAAAAGAAGTGACGTCTGTATAAACGAAAAAAACCATGATCGTTATACCACTCAGCTAACCCTTTATAAACTTATTTGAAATTCTTTGAACGCGTTTTCTATATCCATATATACTTGTTAATTTTTCTGAAATAGGTACATCGAGCTTAAAGTGAGTATTGGAAAATTTACATCATGAGGTTAAATTTACTGCCTGCCTTCAATTACTTAATATTTTGTTCGACTAAATTTTGATATGCACAATTTTCTTGTCTAAACACTGAATAGTTCAACACCAGCTATGCCTGAATTATTCCTTTATAATAAGCCCTTTGTCAATTTCCCAGCATGTTTTAGAAGGCATAGGGGTAGGGCACTAAAGGAATTTTTTTGCAAAATTAATAATAAAAGGGTCGTTGGAGCGTATCTCATTTTCCACTACACACGACTGTATTACGCAGAAGCTCACTATCGTTCATAATTTAACGGTTCAGAGCCATTTTCATAAAATAAAACAATATCCGCAGTATCATAATAAATCATTGACCTCCCTAATCTAGCTGGGTTGCGGCAGGGGCTCGACTTGCACACGTTTGCCAAGAGAAAATCATAATTTATACTTTTATGGTTACCTTTTTTGGATGCGTGAAAGCTGTCTTGGGGAGACATTTTCTCAATCTGCGCACTAAGTTTTGATCTCGGCAGGATGGTCCTGTCGTTGTTGATTTTCTCCACTGCATATCTAAAAGCTATCTCTTGCTTGTCGTCCGCAGGATGAAACAATCCACCTGAAAATAATATACCGTTATTGAAATTGAAAATGCTTCTTCGTGGGACTATTTGAATTTTAAACAACTCAGGACGAGATGACTGTTGCAAGAAAATTACACCAACTTCGAAACATTTTTAAACTCTAGGTCGCATATTTTTCAGCTGGAAGAGCTTTTAGGCCTAATAACTTCACAACCTGACAAATCAGTCCCACGAGAGCCAACATTTTACCCATAATTGCAAACTTTGATAAGATCATTTAATATATTAATATTTTTGATATCACGGTAGTGTGATCGGCATAAAATTAAATGAATAGTGACAAGCACTAAATAAGTACACTGGTACGCGATACGGCTTTGTCGCCTTGTGGTGACCCCTCGGGCACATCTAATCCCATCAGATTCTACACAAACAAACCCTAAGTTAGAAGGATACACAGCACTCAACAACTGTCCGGCGAAACTCTATAATTACTCTGTAAACCGTTGTATTGGTTAAACTTCATAC
Organism: Limonius californicus; assembly: GCA_014611495.1. Classification (NCBI taxonomy): domain Eukaryota; kingdom Metazoa; phylum Arthropoda; class Insecta; order Coleoptera; family Elateridae; genus Limonius; species Limonius californicus. The sequence goes on from JABXWE010037182.1 coordinate 10,111, forward strand.
TAGCTAAACAGACCGTGTTTGCGAGTCTCATCGAATGCTCACGTCTAGTATATATCTCACATGAACAGATTAATGCTGTTAAACTTTGTGGGTAATGAACATAGCTATATTATTTCACCCGAACGTACAATTCATGTATGATACAACAAAATTACAAATTGCTCAACTTTAGATATTTCAGCGCTAGAGACTATGTAATTTACATAATTAGTGACAATCTTCAGTTTATATACAATATTAAATTCGGGTTTTACATATTGTAACGTGCGATTTCGACGCACAGTGTATATTGCTGAGTTGTTTCAAATTTTGGTTCCGCGCATGTTAAGTTTCAATGTCAAGTGGAATTAGATTTCCTCGAGCGGCAGAATTAGTCTGATACCTGACAAGTGTGTACTAGATTTTTCACCGCGGTCCGTGTCGACCAAGGATTTATTCCTAATTTTGTTGAAAAGGTCTAGTTGAGGGAAATCTCTAGTGTTAGTGAGATCTTCCCTAGGTTTTTAACCAATTTTATTACACCCTTGAAGAGGTCTTCTAGTGCCGATTTACATCTTTGGTGAGCTAAGGAAGTTTGATTCTAATTTGGTTACTTTATTAGTTCTTGTATTATTAGGCAAGCTTAGAGCGGCTGAGAAATTTTGAGCTGCTGAAAAGTTCGTAAATACCAGGAAAATTTAGAGCTGCTGGAAAAGAAAGTTTTATAACTACATCGAAGAATTTCCAGAAGAATTCGGATCGATCGTACGCTAAAGAAAATATTTGCAAGGTCGACATCTAGACGCACACCTGCGACCGCCAAGTGTTAAGTTCAGATGGTGCATGCAGTACCCGGAGATATCAATCAAAAAGGTCGGTCTAGAATATTCTTGTAACTTTTAAATATTGCGATAAATACATACGCAAGGACTTCGAAGATCATCCGGTGGAATTCCATTTACAACTATTTAATTGTACAGACTTAAATTGTTCATATATGTATATATATAATTCTACAATCATTTGATACTATACATCCAACAATTTATACAGTTTATAAATTTTGTAAACGGTCCGCATATTCCGAGTTTCTGATTTAATTATTATTGGTTTATATATATTCAAAAGGGAGGATATTGCGTGAACTATATATATTTTTTTTTCCAGTGCGCTTATACCTCAATAGTAGGTACTTGATGCTAGTTTACCTAATCGAGATCTCGTTTATCGTGAATTAGGCGGGTTATGTAGTAATTACCCATATTTTTTTTTGAAGCTATTTTGTGCTTCTTATTAATTTTAGCCTTATTGACGCATTATCGTTTTCTCAAGACTCAGATTGTTTAGTTCAAGTATTATTAAATCAGACAGGGACGTTTGTGGTCTGGTTTTAGTAAAACGATATTTATATTTACTATTTGGGGCTAACTGGGGGTCTAATGTTTGATGTTTGCTTTATAAAGTTGATCAAAACTGGATAATAATTTGTATATTGTTTACACAAATTGATTATACTAGAGAATTGTGTCAAGCTTTTGTGTTTTATTGTGTCTTGTAATTTTATTTGAAAGACGTTAGTATTATCAGTAAGGTAAGTACATTTTCTCCGGGGGATTCCTGTTTATCTGCGTCATCTTCGAGACAAAGGGTTAATTTTAAACAGGTGGCGCCTAGGCTTACTCCGAACCACCCTTCTGCGACGGTAGCTGGTCGAACCCTTGTCTGATACCTGGATCTTACTTAGATACTGATACTTCGTTTTTTTTTTGGGTACAACAAAAATATTGTTGCCGCCGTTTTTTTATCTAGGCGTCACAAATTTTGGCACCCAACGTCGTGGGGCTTTGACAGATTATTTTTTTCCTTAGATCGGAATTTTTTTTGGGGAATTTTTTTTTCTCCTCACTTGAATTTTTTTTTATTATTTAGACTTTATATAGGGTGTTAGAGTTCTCTTAGGAGTGGCTCGATTTATTTCGTTTTTTTTTCCTTTTGATTGATTATTTTTAGAGTTTAAGAATTTTGTGGGATTTTTTTTTGTCACGATGGATGTTGATAGATTGAACAACGTCGAACTTTCCTACGAATTAGCTATCCGAGGGGTCAAAGCAGAAGGATCCATAGATACGTTGAGAAAATTAGTGAGGGTTGCCTTGAGGAAGGAAAAAGTGGATAAACATTTTGAACTTCCAGTTCATCCGTTTTCTTTTGAGGAAGATACCACGGTCATACTGTTAGGTCTGAAGAATTTAGAAGAATTGGTCGACGAGTTCGAAGATTCTATACATGGTGGGGGCTATAAAAAAATTATTAGCAAGATGATCCATTACGAGGGCCGAGTGAAGAGAATGTTAGCCAATGGGGTGGAAGAAGACAGAAACAAACAAGAGATGCTCGAAACCATTGAGAAATTAAGAGGCAAGTTGGATCAAAAACTTCAAAATTTTGAAACGAGATTGATGGCCTTGTCTACGAATGTTGGAAATCCAGAAGATCCTCAACAGCAACAGACTTTGACTCCTGTTAGAGCTCTTCGTCCTGAACCTTCAGCTAGTTCCGTGAGTTATTCGGTTGGAGAGATTAAACCTGTTCCTGTACGAACTTGGGGTTTGAAATTTTCTGGGGAAAAAGGTGAAATGTCCGTTAACTCTTTTATAGAACGAGTAGAAGAACTGAGGATTGCCCGGAATATTTCCCTTGAAATATTATTTGATTCCGCCTTAGATTTATTCACAGGTAAAGCGTTGATTTGGTACCGAGCCTACAGGGACTTGATGAATAATTGGGATGACTTAGTGAAATTCTTGAGGGAGGAGTTTCAGCCATACGATTATGATGAGAAGCTGTTGGACGAGATTAAGCGTCGTACGCAGGGGCCTGGTGAATCGATAGGGGTGTACGTAGCCATTATTCAGAGTTTATTTCATAGGTTGAACTTTTCTATCCCCGAGGGTTTTAAACTGAAGATTCTAATGAAAAACATAGCTCCTTTTTACCAGGATAAGCTCAGCTTAGTAACCGTAGACTCCATTGCCGATTTACTCCGTTTAGGTCGCCAGATTGAAGCCCGTAGAACTGCCTTAGAAGAATTCGTTCCGCCGCCAAGAAGAGTGTTGGGAAAAACTTTAGAACCTGACTTAGCATACGTTTATTCAGATCCTAGTCCTTCAACGTCGAATCGTAGAGAAGTCGCTACGATTAATCATATTAAGTGCTGGAACCGTGAACAAGAAGGTCATGTAGCAGCTAAATGTCCACGACCGGTTTCAAAGAAATGTTTTAGATGTGGGAAGATGGGAGTGACAATGAGGACTTGTCAGAATTGTAATCCGTCGGGAAACGCCAGAAGAAGGCCGATAAATGATCAAGTATCCGACCTCTCCACGAATAAGAAAATCTTGATCGACCAGTCTAAAGTTATGCTTGATTTTTTATTTGCTCAATTGCAGGAAGATGAACGACCTTATCTAGAAATCAAGATCTTCGGTAAAGTAATGTTAGGTTTGTTGGACTCTGGTGCTAGTCGGTCGATTTTAGGAAGAAAAGGATGGGAGATGCTGAAAGGATTAGGCCTACCATTAGCCAAATCACCTGTAGACGTGTGTACTGTTGCAAATGGGGGGAAATGTGAAGTGAAAGGCATGTTGTTGGTTCCAATTAGTTTACGTGGAAAAGTTAAGATTTTTGAATTGTTAGTTTTGCCTTCCCTTCCACATACCCTAATATTAGGAATAGACTTTTGGAAAAGTATGGAGATAGTTCCCAATTTCAGACATCGTGAATGGCATTTCAGTGACTCATCCGAAGTTTTTATCGACGCAATAGTGTCACATGATGACTTAGACGCAGAACAATCGTTAGCTCTTACCCAATTGTTGTATTCTACTTTCATGTCTATGAGTGAAGGGATTGGTTGCACCACAGTAGTAGAACATAAGATTAAAACGTCAGCTGAACCTATTCGACAAAGGTATTATCCTGTTTCACCGGTTCTCCAGAAACATATTGATGCAGAACTAGATAGCATGTTAAGGGATGGAATTGTTGAACCTTTGAATTCTCCTTGGGCTTCACCAATTGTGTTAGTGAAGAAACCAGATGGGACATATCGTTTCTGTGTGGATTATCGAAAGCTGAATAGTGTGACGGAGAGAGACGCTTATCCTTTACCCTACGTGTCTGATATACTAGATAAACTTCGAGACGCTCGTTTTATGTCCTCGCTCGATATTAAGTCCGCTTATTGGCAGGTCCCTATGGCAGAAGATTCGAAGAAGTTTACAGCTTTTATAGTACCGAACCGTGGCCTTTATCACTTTAATCGTTTACCTTTTGGCCTTCACAATGCTCCTTCAACATGGCAGAGATTTATCGATCAGATCTTAGGTCCTGAATTACATCAGTGTGTTTTCGCCTATTTAGATGACGTAATAATCGTAACTGACACCTTCGAAAAACATTTAGAGGTTTTGAAGACAGTCTTTGATAGGATTAAGGCTGCTGGTCTTTCGCTTAGCAGGGAGAAGTGCAAGTTTGTTCAACCTGAACTTAAGTACCTTGGTTATATTGTTGGTAAAGATGGTCTACATGTCGATCCAGCCAAAGTTGCAGCAATTTTGAACATACCTACGCCGCGTAATGTATCTGAAGTTCGCAGAATTGTAGGAATGGCATCGTGGTATCGTCGATTTGTACCAAATTTTTCAACAGTTACGTCTCCGTTAACTAATCTTCTTCGGAAGAAAGTCAAGTTCGTATGGTCAGAAGAATGCGAGATT
>JABXWE010037183.1:0-10985 GCA_014611495.1 Limonius californicus
ACGTTTTTACTGATAAGGGTAGTGTTGTGGGTTGGACGATGATTAATCAACCCTGTTGATACTCTTTTTGTTGAATAATTGACACAAATGTGTTTTTACTATATGTTTATTTACGTAACGTGAATTCTAGCGAAGTGCACACTACGGAGCTTCAACTGGAACTCTTGTGGTTTGAGCAATTAGGGTTTTACCTGTACCCTTTACATAAACGGCTCAAACCGGCATACAAAATACAATATAAAGATTAAAACTAGAAATCGTAAGCCTAAAAGGTTTTCCCTGTAAGAGTTGACGCTGGTATTTCCTAATTCGAAAGATCTGGAAAATACGTAATTCAATGAGCTGCCGCAACAGGTAGCCAATAGCAAATAAATAAAATAAGTAATTTTTCCAAATTAGGGGTAGAGGTTTATAGTTTCAGTATCAGTGTTGCTACAATTGCAGTAGTGTTAAAGTGTGCTAACAGCTAGATACAATGGAAACAACAACATCAAAACGTGGTAAAGATAAACTAACAGTCGATGGTTTTACTTACGTTTTTGATAAATTAAGTGGTGATGGAACGAGAAAATTTTGGAGATGTGAAAGACGAGGGAGGTGTAAAGCAAGAGCTCATACAAACGGGGATCATGTGATCCAAGTGCTTGGTCAGCATTCGCATGATAGTTCGGCTGCAGATGTTGAAGCCTATAAAGTGGTAGTGCAAATTAAAAAACGTGCAAGAGAAACAGTGGAGAATCCTATTCAAGTGATTAACCAATGTATAGTTGCTTTACCACAAGCTGCTGAGGCCTCTCTCCCGAGGTCTGCAGCATTACGGAAAGTCATCAGCAGGGAACGAAAACTAGTAAATGCCGCCCCTGCAAATCCAGCATCTTTAGAACAATTGATTTTGCCTCAAGAGTATACAGTATATGAACCGCAACCAGGACAAATCGAAAACTTTTTAATCTCAGACAGTGGTCCTGGCGAAAACCGTATCCTAGTGTTTGGAACTAAAAATAATTTGCAGATTTTAAAAGAATCGAAAGTTTGGTTGTTGATGGGACATTCAGCATTTCGCCGCCATTGTTTTCTCAAATATTTACAGTTTCTGCGGAAAAATTAGGTGGAGTGCATCCAGTGCTGTATGGATTACTCCCAAACAAACAGCAAAGAACATACGAACGATTTTTTGAACTTATAAAAGCAGCTGAGATAGACCTCGATCCAGAAACAATTTCCTGCGATTTTGAAATGGCGATTATAAATAGCGTAACAAACGCTTTTCCAAACGCTAGGATAAACGGGTGTTTCTTCCATTTAAATAAAAACCTGAGGAAGCATTTAGTACAATTACATTTGCTTAACAATTACAACACCAATGCAGAATTTGCTTTAAAAGCTAAAATGATTACAGCGCTAGCATTTGTTCCAGTAGCGGATTTGGATGAAGCAATTGATGTTTTATCGGAAGATTTGCCGCAAGAATTGCAGCCTCTTTTAGAATGGCTGGAGGATAATTATGTGGGACGACCTAATCGACGCGGAAATGGCCGGCGAAGGCCTTTGTTTGTACCAGAAATTTGGTCTGTATATAACAGGGTTCTTAACGGCGAACACCGAACAAATAACTTTGCAGAAGCAAGTCATCGTAGAATCCAGTGCGAATTAGGTATGATTCATCCCACAATTTGGAAATTTATTGATGGCCTTCGAAAAGTGCAAAAAGGAAGGGACGTGTACTATGAACACTTGGTGGCGGGGCATGCGCCTAATGTTAAGTTGCGGAAATATCGTGAAGCTGATGAAAGAATTTTAAATATTGTCGGAGATTATCAAAATCGGGATATATTAACATACCTTCGTGGTTTAGCACATAACTATGAAATGTAGATTTGTATATTAATATAAGGATTATTTTAAGATTATTTTGTTCCAAATAAAACTGTTATTATTGTAACAGCATAATGAATTTTTTTCTGTAATGTTATTATTATAGATTATTTCTTCTATTTAATAAATCAAAACAAGTAGTAAGATACTCTTTTTGTCAATTTATAAAGTTACTTGTATGCTAAGTAGAATCTTTGACTTTATATACCCTAGACCCGCCACCAATGTACACACTGTAGATGGCTAAAGTGACCCCGCAATCCCAAAAAAATCAGATTAATAAAAATATACTCAAATGTTTCCACCTATCAGAAGTCTTTTGTTTTGAAGGGTTAAAAGCTTTATAATAATTTAACCACGCCCATTTTGAACAAAATCGTCGGGCATCTTTATTTGTTGCAGAGGCCTCAACTAGCGCTGTGCAAAATAATCGATAAATCGTTTATTCGATTACACTTATAAAATAATCGATTATTTCGATTAATCGGTCATTCAGATTAATCGCTCATTTCGATTAATCGATTATTTCGATTAATCGATCGTTCCGATTAATCGATTATTTCGATTATAATTTTTATTTCTGTGGTGGAAATTTCTCCACGTTGAGGTCTAAAATTAATGTCTGTATTCGCAAAGTTGCTGATTGAAGAAGAATTTCCTGGTTGGTTTAAAGACTGCAAGGTTCACAAGGAATTTATTGTGAAATACACATTAACCGTAAAAACTTTCAAACAGACTCTGTGGGATTCCAAAAAACTGCGATTGTGTGCTAATCAATCTGCTAAAACACCAAATCCTAAAGTAAGAATACTATGTCATAAGTAAATTTAAGGCTATTTGATAATAAAATCCGCGACATTTATAATATCGTAACTTGTACAAAACATGTAGTTTTGTTTCAAAAATTATTGTCAATAAAAATAAATAATCAAGTAATCGTACTTTTATTTCATATATGTAAATAATATGACTATAATGTCTATAATTTAGACGTCAATAACAAAAACATCAAAAGAGGTTGCATTTTTTATTGGTAAAAGATTATTAACACTTGAAATAGTTTCAAGTGTAAAATTGTAATTGCATTCACAAAGTACACGTTTCTAACAGCTGGGGTTTGAGGAGGCAATTCCGTAGACCTATTGTCCGCAGGTCTACGGAATTGCCTCTTGAAGGTCCAGTGTCCAAGTGTACACTGATGTAATTGCTGTAACCAGTATTAGGCTGGTCGACTGTAATATTTAAAATTTGCGTGCGTCCCGCCATCTAGCGTAGGCATCATCAACTGCTAATACGGTAACGCAAAGATGTATTTACGTGGCCGGTCTAGGGTATATAAAGTCAAAGGTAGAATGCAAAGTGTGTGAAAGCGTCGCTGTAAAAAAAATTTCGCCTTACCGAAAGTATGTAGTACTTAGCTATGTTTATAAAACTTGACACCAGCTCACTGACTGCATCTAATAAAAGCACCGCGGCGAACCGGCTGCGGCGAACCGGGCTGCGGCGTAACGGACAGCGGCGTACCGTCTCGCGGCGAAAGGTCCGCGGCGAAAGGTCTCGCGGCGAAAGAGCCGCGGCGAACCGTAGTAGACCCCTTATTAAGATGTGGAAATTTGGCAATGGTATCCACACAGATCTATGAATTTTTTCCTTAAATACTGCACTCCTTAGACGGAGCCTCGGAAACAATATGTACCCCTGATTTTTTTTTAAACTTTACTGTGTTATTTTGGAAAGTATGTAGCCTAGGAAGGAAAAATTGTATATGGGGTAGTAACTTGGTGGAAATAACAAGCAAAAAACAGTTATATGGAAATCTGAAGTGGTAGTTGTCACGACCTGGATGATTTGGTAGCGAATGACCGCATTGTAATTCGTTGTTATATAGTCTATGGTTGAATTCTGGGTTTTGGTATTACAGAAAGTATTTTTCCTGTTTTTGCATATCAGAAAACATATTACACATTTTTAGAATATTTTCAGTACACAACTGTGTTAAAACTGGTCATGACTTGGGTGATTTGGTATGGAATAGCCCAATTGTAATTTATTGTTATATAATCTATGATTGATTTTTGGTTTTTGGTATTATAAAAGATATTTCTCCTGTTCTTTTAGGTCACAAAACGTATTACATATTCTTAGAATATTTTCAGTACACAACTATATTAAAACTGGGCATGACCTGGGTGATTTGGTATGGAATAGCCCTATTGTAATTTATTGTTATATAATCTATGATTGATTTTGGTTTTTGGTATTATAAACGATATTTCTCCTGTTATTTTAGGTCAGAACACGTATTACATATTCTTAGAATATTTTCAGTACACAACTGTATTAAAACTGGTCATGACCTGGGTGATTTGGTATGGAATAGCCCTATTGTAATTTATTGTTATATAATCTATGGTTGATTTTTGGTTTTTGGTATTATAAAAGATATTTCTCCTGTTCTTTTAGGTCAGAAAACGTATTACATATTCTTAGAATATTTTCAGTACACAACTGTGTTAAAACTGGTCATGACCTGGGTGATCTGGTGTAGAATAGCCCTATTGTAATTTATTGTTATATAATCTATGATTGGTTTTTGGTTTTTGGTATTATAAAAGATATTTCTCCTGTTATTTTAGGTCAGAACACGTATTACATATTCTTAGAATATTTTCAGTACAGAACTGTATTAAAACTGGTCATGACCTGGGTGATTTGGTATGGAATAGCCCTATTGTAATTTATTGTTATATAATCTATGGTTGATTTTTGGTTTTTGGTATTATAAAAGATATTTCTCCTATTCTTTTAGGTCAGAAAACGTATTACATATTCTTAGAATATTTTCAGTACACAACTGTGTTACACTGGTTATGAACTGGTGAGTGAGTATGGAATAACCTTATTGTAATTTATTCCTATGTAGTCTTAGGTTGACTTTTGGCTTTTAATACTATGAATGGTATTTTTCCTGTTTTTTGCAGGTCAGAAAACGTATTACATATTTTCAGAATATTTTCAATGCACAACTGTGTTGAAACTGGTCATAAACTGGGTGATTTGGTATGGAATAGCCTTATTGTAATTTATTGATATATAGTCTGCGGTTGACTTTTGATTTTTGGTATTATAAAAGGTATTTTTCCTGTTTCTTTCAGGTCAGAAAACGTATTATATATTCTTAGAATATTTTCAGTACACAACTTTATCAAAACTGGTCATGACCTGAGTGATTTGGTATGGAATAACCCTATTGTAATTCGTTGTTATATAGTCTACGGTTGACCTTTGATTTATGGTATTATAAAAGCTATGTTTCCTGTTTTTTCAGGTCAGAGACGTATTACATATATTTGGAATATTTTCAGTACACAACTGTGTTCAAACTGGTCATGACCTGGAAGATTTGGATGGTATTATTCTATTGTAATTCGTTGTTATATAGTCTATGGTTGTCTTTTGATTTACGGTATTATAGAAGGTATTTTTCCTACTTTTTAAGGTCAGAAAACGTATTAATTGACATTAATTGAAATTAATAGGGTCATTTTATAAATAACCCTATTGTAAGTCGTTGTTATATAATCTATGGTTGCCTTTTGGTATTATAAAAGGTATGTATCCTGTTTTTTGATCTCGGAAAACCTCAAGCCGTCAAATATCTAGTGTTTCATAAAACTGTTAAGGCTTCTTTAAATATAAATCGGTAACCATTCTTCCCCTATAAACTTTCTTATATATTCCTTTTAACCTTCAAACGCCTAACAGAATTTTCTTACGTGCAGGCCAACGTGGGGTAGTGCTGTCAAATCCGTTACATTTTAAAATCCGGATTTCGGATTTTAAATTATCCGGTATCCGAATAATCCGGAATCCGCCGGATTTTTACTATCCGGATAAAATCCATCTTGCAAATCCGTTATCCGATAAATTCACTATCGGGATTCATCCGGAAAATCCGCCATCCGGATTTATCCGAAGAATCCGATATCCGGATATATCCGAATAATCCGATATCCGTATTTACCCTAAATAATCCGCTATCCGGATTTTTTAAATATTCGATATTCGGATTTAAGCAAAAATCCGTTTTCTGAATTTATCTGCGTGCGTTTATTTATTAAATTAAATTAAACATTTAAGTAAATCTACGTAAATACAGTCTGCATTAATCTGGCATGTAGAATTTGTATGAATATGCAGTAAATTCAGATAAACATAGGAGAAAAATTGTAGGTATATGCGTATTCCAGTAAAATCGCTGTCTATGTCTAAGCTCCTCATTTTAAACTTAATTATTCAAAATCATCGATAAATCTGTTATAAATATATTATCTGGATGTATTCGTTTTCGAAATCCGCCTCTCTGTAAGAAATCCGAAATCCGGATCTCCGTGAGAAATCCGAAATCCGGATCTCTGTGAGAAATCCGAATCTCTGTGAGAAATCCGAAATCCGGATCGCTGTGTAAAATCCGAAATCCGGATTGCTATGAGAAATCCGAATTCCGGATCTAAACCTAAAATCCGAAATCCGGACAAATCCGTATAAATCCGAATACCGGATTTTTAGATTTCACACAATCCGGATCTTCGCATAAAAAAAATCCGGATATCCGTAAATCCGAATCCGGTTGCCAGCTCTATCGTGGGGTGCAGATGCACCCCAACCGTAAATCCCGGAAACAGCATTAAAAGAATAAAAAACGGCAATATCTTTGCTTATATTGTTTATTGAAGAAGTGCTTAGCTGAAAGGGTGGAAAATATTTCCAGAAAAATGTAGTTTTATTAACAAAAATTTATTTACCTAAAAATACATTTCCACATTTAGGTTTTTTATTCAGAATACATTAAGCAAAGGATATTTTTTTGCAGTGCTGTACACAAACAAATTGGTTACAGTTACTACAAAATTGTCTAGTTCTCCAGTCTTCTTTACGGTCGCAAAGGTGGCAGCGACCTTGAGATGCTGCAGGCGGTTGTTGCCTCTTCGAAGAGGCTGTTAGTTCTGGCACCGTTATTTCCATGGATTGTTTTATATATGCAGGTAGCCTGGAAGTGTCATAGCGTCGGACTACGTGAGCTTTCACTAGTTTTTGATCTAGATCTAGAAAAATCTTCTTCGACTATCACCTGACTTTGTTTCAGAGGCGCGACTTTTAATCGTCCACACTTTGTAGAAATTTATTGCAGCCATATCAAGTATATGTCCGAATAATACCATTGGCCAACGATTAGATTTTCTGCGAGTGGTATATTGTTTAGCCATTTTGTCAACAGTATCAGCTGCACCTCTAGTTGAGTTGTAGTGAAGTATAATATGAGGTTTATAACTGTATTCCTCATTGGATACCTTGTCAACGTGGTGTTCGGTAGATAACATTATAACTGCCTGTACCTTCTTCCTAGCATATGAAGCTAAAGTTACGTTTCTTTGAAAAGCAAACATTGTTGAATAAACCGGTGTATACCTATTTCTGAGGTAGCAGTTCATTTGGAATACAGCGTTTATTCTTTTTTAGTGTTCCACAAATTGTGATGTTTTTCTCCAGCAACTTCATTGCTAAAATGTGGCTGATAAAAGAGTTGTCTGTAGTTATACCGTGACCATGTTGCAGAGGTTTAATCATATCTAACACGACTCGCTGTCCTTGGTTTGTTTCAGGGTTGTTATCGGCTTTTCTTAAATAGGTACACTTGTAAATTTTTACGTAGGATGTATCACAATCTACCATTTCCCAAATTTTTATCCCGTATTTGTATGGTTTGTTTTTCATGTAGACACAAAATGGAGCTCCACCTCTAAAACCAACAAGTTGTTCATAAACAGCAAGGTGAGTGCCTGGATAGTATGTTTTCTTGCATGCATCAACAAATTTGTCAAAAACATTTCGAAAAGCTGCAAGTCTGTCTTGTTCTCTGTATCTGTCTAGTTTCAAAGTTATTGAACCGCATAGAAAACGTTAATTGCTTCAACCTGTCCCTTGACATTACTGCCAGAAAATTCGGCCTACAATAAGTTTTATTCATTGTCCAAAGCATATTAGTGTGTTCTCCGGATACTTGAAGGGCCCCCATGAAAATTAGTATACCAATGTAAACCTCTATTTTGATATTGTCCGTTGCCTTCCATGTTTTCGCTTTAGATGGATACTTAGTATTCCACAAGTCATAACAATTTCTCGCTTTTCTGTTCGTTTCTTCCACTACAGTTTCAATAATTCCATTGGTTAAAAACAAGAAAAACACTTCAGTCATCTCAGTAAAATGTGCACTGTAACGCGTCAGACCACGGCAATACCTACTTTATAATATTCGATAGTAATCTTCGAGACTTCCGTATCGGGAATTTTGACCCAACGTTACCATCTTTGCTGGTATATGAATGCAATAAACCTTCTTCACTTTCATCATGGAGTGAGTTACCACCATCTATTTCAGAATCGTTGTCATTACTATACAAATCTTCAACAACATCGTCATCCCCATCGTTTTCTGCTTCCTGTAACAGGCAGTACAATTCTGGATCATCATCATCATTTTCCAGATACAATTGTGGTTCGTCATCGGTGAGCTTAGCAGAATTACGCGTATTCATTTTTCTAGGCAAAAAAATATTTGAACCACATACTCGCAGGCAGCACAAATTGAAATGACAACCTCCGCTGGGCGGCTAACATTTATACTAAAGTAATATAAACAAGACTTAACTTGCAAAGCAAAACAGGCGTTAGCGCAGTGAAAGATTATGCAGAAAGGTACAGGAAAAGACATGCAAAGACGTGCTGCAACAAAAACTTTACCGCAACATACAAGACTAACTGGGGTGCAAATACACCCCCAGCTAGAAAAACATTTTTAACAACACTGTTACAAAATATTGAACAATGTAATTAATGTAAACAGGTAATAAAATGTCTTAAAAATAATAAATAAATTTTCCAGTAAAATCATAACTATATTTTCAAGTTTACAGTAAACAAAAAGACATGTGGGGGTGCGTTTGCACCCCAGTCAGGCCTTTGAAGGTTATATCTTGTAAAACCTAGATATATGGTTAGGAATGTATTTACTGCAGGAATGCTATTTATGTAAACTAGAACGGCTATAAAAACCTCTTAAACAAAACTTGGCGATGTCATCGCTCCCACTGATATGGTAACCAATTAACAATTCGGAAAACTGCTCTTTGATCCTATGATGTAGACCAAAATACCCCGGTTCATACGAGTTCTATACAAAATCGGTTTAGCAATTCTTAATTGGTAGTCGAGAGAGTGCCAGTCACGACTAAACTACATTTTTATTATCTCTGATAATTGAAAATGAAAAGTATAATAATGTATATGGCTGCTCCTCATTGAGAAGGGCAGGATAATAAGGGAACACAGAATAAGTACTAAACCAGTAAGTAAAAGAAAATCAAAGCAATACTGTACAAAGTGACTCACCTAAATACTTCCCCAGATGATTTTTCCACTTGAAGATTGAATAACATATTTTCTCCAGCAAAACTTTATTTGACAAAGTGAATTAAACTTTTATATCCCCTTTTAGTGCAAGTATGCCAACTGTATTAATTTTAATTGAATATGAAATGCATTGTTATCTTTCTAAAACAATTGCATGATACTTATAATAGTCTAGATTAAAACCCTACTGTCGTATTCGCCAACTACCCAGCTATTTGTTTACTTACATCCACTGGATGATGACATTTAATCCAAGCAACAATCAACCCATTGATATTGATGGACTAATCGGTGGGTCAAGGTTAATACACGTGTGAAGATGATTGAATAACATTGGCAAAAACTAGCAGCAACACAATAATAGTAAGTCAACATTGGTAAAACGTTGTAAAAACTTGCCAACAGATTATTTTAATATGTTTAGTAAAAAAGATCGTATAAAATTCAACCTAGAAATAAAGGTGATAATAATGATTTAGATAAAATTACAAGGAAACTAATGATTAGTGAACTAAATTACAGAGTAAATGTTAAGAGCGAGCCTTAACATGGGGTATATCTGGGCATATCTCGATGAGGCCAATAATAATATATTTCTTCCTAAGCGTTGTAGTTGATTAACCGTCGTAGGCTGTTATGGGTCAAACGAGCTTTTTCGTCGACCCGCAACAGGATAGGTGGAAAAAGGCCTACGACTTAGCTCAGAGGAGTAGAGGTGGTTCACGGAAACCACTTGCGGGAGGAACCCTTTCTAGTTGTGTACAGGGTATGTCGAAATTAACGGGCGCCACCTTCCAAATCACAGCTGATTGCAAGTTCTCGTGGAAGGCCGAGAAGCCAGCAGCTTAAGGGAATCGGAATCGGACTCACCTTTATTGTGCCTCCCTCCTGTTCATAAAACTTACAAAGTTCATGCACACACAAATACAAAATATACAGCAATAAAAGATGTAATAAATCAAAAACATATAATTAACCTTTTGAGAATAAATGACGATACAAAAAATGATAGCAAATGGTGTTATTATAGTTCACTACTACAAACGGTTAAATTGAACGTAATATGGTATGATATATACAGCCTGTTTCAGAGTAAGTGCATTATTTTTTTTAGCTACACTATGGGTACTACTTTCAAAATATTTGGCGGTAATATCTTTCAGGACATTCTCTACACGATGGTGATATCAGATTTTCAATTGGACGAATTATTTCAAAATGGCGACTTTCAACTTTTTTTCAAATGGAATGCCATCATTTTTTTTTATTATTGAGATCCTAAAAACATTCTTTTTACGATAGTATTTCGTTTTTCTTAAAAATTCATTTCTCTCCCTATCAAAAAGCAAACTAACATTTTAATCTAGTAGCGCATGAATGTTTTACACTCGATGTTATTTTTGTCCAATATCAAGTAGCGGTAGATACAAAAGAAACAAGTAAACTTTAATCTAGTAGTCAAACGTCAATCAATGCAATTTAGTTGTCAGTGCTTGTTAATAACAATTGTATTATTGAAGATTATAATTGTTAATTTAAAATTAATTGATACGTTTTTAAAATGCCGTTAAGTTATACGAGAGACGAGTTAATTGATATGTTCCTAATATTTGGAAAAGCAGATGAAGATCCTTATGAAG
>JABXWE010037184.1:0-22358 GCA_014611495.1 Limonius californicus
TGCATATGAAAAGGAAATTAAGGGGCACCGCAGATATTTGGCGGGACTTCTTACAAACCTTGTAAGTCTGTTCGTTACGAGGCAAGGTTTTAGGATAGCACTTGAACAACCGTTTTGAGGAAAATAACTCTACTGTTGAATAAAGATGATATGAACAGTTTCCAGTATGGGAAAGTCCAGGGAGGCAGTCGCGTCCACTTATTTCCTCTGCGCTCGACATGTATTGCATTAACCGACTACTTGTTTATGTGTCTTTTTATCTTGGCGACCAGTACCTGATGATCCAGGTATATGTCTGTCAAGTGGGTAACCAATCACAAAAATTGCATATTGTCTAACTTGCTCGCCCTGGTTTGCTTCTCGACCAGTTGTTGCCTTTTCGGTGTAAATTTGACCTATGAGAGAGTATGAATTTTCAGCATCGCTTTTGCCGCCTATCCGCTAGATCTTGATGCCGTATTTTGCTGCCTTTGACGGCACATATTGAGTGAATCTTCTCCTTCCTCGCAATGGAAAGTGTTCTTCATCGATAACGACACAATCAGATAGAACGTAATGTGATCGCAAATTCTGATTCAACATAAGCCATATGTCAGATATAGTTGCTGCTTCGTCAGTCAATCGCCGCTGTTCTCTCGTTTCATTATTGTCAAATCGAATAAAACGGCTTATTTAAAAAATCCAATAATTGGCAAAGTTGCTCAATACAGTGGGTACGCATCTCATTTCCATAGTACCCGTACATGTTCAACTCAAGTATTCATAAAATTCCGCTTCAGTACGAGTGCGCCACTTTTTCTCTGATTTGTCGGGATGATCTACATTTCATTTTGCATATATCTCTGTGGCTTTTCTATTTGTTTCTCTTATAATAATGCCCAAACTAAAGTCCACTAGTTAAAATATATTTAAAACTGCTATAGGTAACAACTGTTTACACTATTTTAGCTCTAAACGAAATCATAATAATTATATAGAGATACGCATGTACCTATTCGTAATTAGTAGATATTTTTTTTCCGTGTACACAAAGATTAGGCAGACTGTGACGACTACACCGTATGTCGCAGCTTGGCCGTTTGGCTATTATCATCTGCTAATCTAGTATTACAATAGACGTCGAGAGGCTGAATCATCTGGGGTTCGCGGATGATGTAGTATTCACAGCAAATGACAGGCATGAACTGCAAGAGATGATTAATGAATTGAATGAAAAATCAAAGAAGATGAGGCCCCACATAAACTTAAATGGACCAAAATACCTAACAAATGAAATAGAGCAGAATCGTTTCCAACAAATAATAATGTAAGAGAAAAGGATTGAAATAGTCGAATCATGTATATACTTCGGATAAATAATTAAGCTCTCCAAAAACAACTTAAAGGCAGATCTGGACAGAATAATCTCACTAGCCTGGTCGGCGATTGGTAGACTACAAACTCTTGTAAGATGAGAAGATGAGACATCGCCATTTAATAAGAGCATTATAGATCGGTTACAGAAACACAAAGAGCAATGGAAAGGAGAATGCCAAAAGTAACACTACGGGATCACATAGCCAACAAGGAAATCAGAAGAAAATCAAAAGTTACAGATGACACAGAACGTATGTACAAGCATTCTAAGATGGAACTGGTCGGGATATATTAAAACAACAGAAGGCAACAGATAGACGCGTGGGATAATAGAACTGAAACTTCCAGGAGAATAAAAGGAGCAGATACAGACCACAGACAAAATAGATGGACGATATAAAAAATTGGCTGGTTATGATTGGTTACACAAAACAAACGATAGAAACCGATGAAAGACTCCAGGGGACATCCGACGATGGATGAAATGAGGTAATGAAACGTGGGTTTTAGGTAATTTGCTCGCCACTACTTGCTCGATTATTCACTGGGAAAAATGCTCGGCATCCGTTTGCTCGCAGTATTAAGTAAAATGGCACTAACACAAGAAAACGAGTATATTTTGTTAAGTACCCTTGGATGTAAAATAGTGTAGCACATCTTCCGCTTTTGAATTAAAACCTTTACTTCTATTTTCAGATACCATAGCTAAAAAGGAGAGGTACAATTCCCGTTAATTTTATTGGGAAAAACAAATATATATTACCCTTTACGAATTTAAATATTAGTACAGGTAACCCTGCTTTATCTATCAACATGCCTTAGAAGAACGTGTAATTTTGCGAATTGCCAACAGCGTAACTAAATGCCTACCGATAATATTTTATTTTAAGAATATTGCTTGTCGAGCATCTTTCGGGTGAGCATAGAGACCCGCGAGCAAACGGCAGGTGAGCCAATGGTGGGCAGCAAACGGGGGCGAGCAACCGCCTGAAATATGTATATGCGTTTTGTCTTTCAGTGGAAACCATTATTTTTGTAGGAAACAAATACATTGAATATGAAAAACTGTATTATTGTGGCAAATTTGACAAATGGCATTTATCAAAAAGTTTTGGTAAGCATACTGTTATGTACTTTTCAAATTTGCCGCTACACTTTATTAATTCCGTAATTTGTTTGCCGCTTCGTAAGAATTAGTATCGTTATTTTAATTGAAGTCTTATTTTCGGTTACCATTTCACGATTTTGTTTTGACTTTCGAAGTTCGAGATGTGTTAATAGTTTCCTTTGTGTTAAAACTGCAGACTTTTGTTTTCTTCCACGTTAGACCTTGAACGCTTCCTGGAACTCGTGTGTTAAACGAATTCCTTCTAGAACTTCTTGCGTAACATTTCAGAATGTGGTGCAATATCTTTTGGGAGAAGTGAGATCCCGTTGACTTTTTGAGTTAGTCCATTTTAGACCTTTGTGGGCTCCGGTTGTCCGTAAGCTCCATCAATCGGCAATCGTAATAACGTAAAGTGCTGCAGGGGCGGCACGGTTTTTTGAAACGGGTATCTGTTATGTGTTTTCCGTTTCGCTGTTGTACCAAGGGGTATTTAACAGGCCGTCGGCTACTGCCGGATTAAATAGGAATAACTCGATTCAACCCCAGAAAAAGGCAACTCTTTAGTGAGTTGACCAATCGCCTTTCGGCGGATCATCTTCGAAGTCCAATGCCCGTGGTTCTGTAGCCATTTCTCCATACCATCGAAGGTTCCTGTCTTCGCTGGCGTTCATCGTTAGCAACTGGAAATCGCCGTATATTGTGCCGTCTCCTCTTCAAGGTAAAGAATTAGTTTTTTTTGTTGTGCAATGTAAAATAAACCTTTTTTTTGCTCGCGCCAACTTGCAGAATTTCGCGATTTTGAACTCTTTTTTTTGACAACCCAAAAGCGATCGTCAATCGCTATTCATTTATTGTTTGTAAAAGATATTAAGATAGTATTTTTTCCTGTAAACTACGCCATTGACCACACAGATATGTCGCAGTATAAATATTGTGAGTCAACGGCGTCGTTTCCTGAACGTTCAAGGATTTTCATTGTAATTGTAATTTCAAACTATTTGTGTTATAACTTGCCATTTCGTTGTATTGTCATATGTCAAATATTTCATTATATGTGTTTTAAAGTTTACTGTCTCTTATTGTGTCTTTTGTACTTGCTGGTGTAAGAATTTTGCAAGCTTCAAATATATATAGGAGGAGGCACAAGATAAAGGTAGGTTCCATTCACGTGAGCTGTTGGCTTCTCGGCCTTCCACGAGGACCTACACAATCAGCTGGATTTGGAAGGTGGCGCCCACTTATTTTGACTCGCCCGGTACACAACTAAAGATTTTCCCCCATAAGCGATTTCACGAACTCCCCCCTACTCCTCTGAGCTAAGCTGTAGGCCCTTTTAGTTACGAATCGTCGAAAAAGCTCGATTGGCCTGTAACAAATTGGCGCCGCAACGTGTGTCTTTTTTTGCGACTGTAACAATACATAAACCCCACTTTCTGTTTCACAGCACAAATATATTATTAATATATTTAAAAACAAAAACACAAATCGTGTAGGAGAAATAATACAGGTTTGCAACAATGATTTGATTGTGTCATATACACCAAAAAAATGTATAACATAATGGTAAATACACTTCTTTTCCTGAATATTATAGTGTTTCTAAGTGAAACATTCAAATTAGGCACAGGTATATTGTTCGCGGAAATCTCCTATGAATATTTCATAGCACAGTCTAAACTCTAAAGGGTAAGATAGTTTAGATAGAAATTTGCAAGCGTACACCTACCATTATACCTTCTCATTAAAATTCTCTTTCACATGCAACTCTTTACAATACCTACTATATACATTAAAGTTTATCTCTTGCTTCTTTATTACGTACTACAAAATGTTACTCTGCATATTTATACAATTATACATGCGCGTGCCATTCACATGACTTTGTTTGTAGTCGCTGCAAAAATAATAGTGATTCTTCTGCTTCTAACTTTAAATTGATCACACTCAATCTCATTAGCTTGTTCGAAAATGACATTGGATTTACTGTGTAAATGTATTCTAATTTATTGCTGGCATTTTTTTGCTAAACATGTCATTTTATATTTTTCTAGTTTATTTCGAATCTCCCATTTTTGTAGATTGCTTTACACCGGTTTTTTTGGAAAGAAATAATATCATATGTACCTAAATAGAACAAAAAGAAGCGTTGCATTACAATCTTAAACGTAGCAACCATTAATTTCTTTTTCTGTGCTTATGTCTTTTCTCGTCGCTTTAAAATGTACCACATTACTAACAAACATTAATGTATTGGTAACGCTCATACGAGTAAACTCAAAACACAGTTGTTGTTTCCACTTGCATTGTTTCATGCGCACGAGGGCAGTAATTATTGCGGTACCAAATCTTCAATTCAAACGCAAATTGAGTTATTTACGGCACTCAAACGTTTAGCACTTTAAAAAACAATTTCATCGTTCAAATATACTGCCAACAGTACTTACCAGCGTTATTAAGTAAATATATATTCGCGGCAGAGTCAATTATGAAGTATTTTAGCCTAAAAACGAATTCTTATTACAATAACCGAATTCACACACCACTTTTCAATTTGGACCGATTGCCTCTCTGTATATTTAATTTACTGGTTAATAATTTCCTGGACAGCAACGGAATAATATGTTTTGCGTAGCTTGCACATCTATATTAGCACTTGATTCTTATTCTGGCTGCGTTTGTCTATTTTTCCTAGCTAAAATATGCAACAATAGCTCCGCATTAAATGCGGTGAATAAGGCGGATATTCAGTTATTTCAATCGTTAGTTGAAATTATTTTAACAGAATAAGGCCTGACGCTATTATGTTGTAGAAAAACTATTTGCAATATGTGTTCTAATAAGTTTTAAAACATTTTTCCGGCAAATGAAATATAATTTTCCATTAAACACACTTCATTTATTGATGCCGTTTCTCATATTACACCACCCTTGCCTCAAAAAACTATTATCATCACTTTACCCGAAGAGGGCGCACTGCAAAATGTTCATTGTTGGGAGGCCATGCATTCAACTATTTCTTTATGTTGTTTTTGAACCTTACATGCGTTTAACAATACCACAACACTATAACAGGAAGGACACTTCTTCAGTAATTAAAAACCGAGTTGACAGTATTCCCCCTCTCTTGTTCGAACTTGCAAACACGCCGTTATGCGCAAATTAACAATAATTTCTTTAGACATCGTAATCTATGGTTTATCAGCTAATAAGTTTCTGTAATACTTCTTATCAAATATGTTTAGATTACACTACAACCTGAAAATGCTTATTAATTGGCTCTACCTTTCCTGAAGTGTTAAGATATTACATAGCATTTAAATTAGGTTTTCTCAGACTGGTAAGTTTTCGCAGATAAATATATTCAAGGCTAGCGTTACAGTTTCTCGCAGCTTTTATTACATACATACAGTAGTATGTAAATAAGCAAATAGATTACATTTTCTTCTAAATCCAATTAATAATCACACTTTCACAGAAACCAGTTGGAAAGACAGTAAATCTTAAATTGCGACCAATCCTTCCGGAAACAACTTGCGCTGAAGGCACATAACTGGTATGTGCTTTTACTTGAAATTAGTACATATTTACGGGATTACTTATCAGTTATGCATATTTACAAAACAAATTTAAACCTATTCATGAGACCGTCACCAACCAATGGCACCACATGGTGGCTCTGAATACTAACTTCGTTTCTGTGAGGGATCCCTGCTCTATGCCGCAAACACTCATCAAGCAAACGTGTAGGCTCCGATAAGTCTTAAGCCATGACTCTCAACACAGAGTCCAGTTCATCATTATAATGACGACTATATGCTGATAGTAATACTTCGGTCTGAAGAAATCTCACTCTGATGGTCTATTCCGTAAATAATCATTATCACGAAAAGTAGTTTAATAGTGAGACTTTTGGCCTTAGGAGACTATATGTTGGCATTTTTTTTCCTACTAACTCATGTTTTACAATTTATATGTGCAGGTTGTATAATTCATAATTATGGTAATCATCAGGATATTCGTTATATAGAGGGTATAGTACAGCAGATACCTCTTACTTGCTGTTTCTTTAATATTTGCTATGTAGCTCCTTGTGGTTTGCGATTTCTTTCGGGGTTTTACGC
This sequence comes from Limonius californicus, assembly GCA_014611495.1. Taxonomy (NCBI): domain Eukaryota; kingdom Metazoa; phylum Arthropoda; class Insecta; order Coleoptera; family Elateridae; genus Limonius; species Limonius californicus. The sequence goes on from JABXWE010037184.1 coordinate 6,586, forward strand.
AAAGGATTTAATTTTGGAAATTCTATTAAACAAGCAACGCCCCGTCCCATTGAACAGCAAAGCGAGAAGGAGTAATAGGCGGTAAATGAACAGTTACTTTATAATAGTTATTAGTTTAATTAAGCTTCTCAGCACAACCAAAACCGATACAAATATGCAAACAAAATTAACAACAGCTCGCACTTATATGCAACATAACACCGGAAGTGGCACAATATTTGGGGTCGATATTAACGTCTTTTAGAGTCGACCTATGTACACTTCCGAGCGGATTATTTTAAAGAAATATTACAATAATTTTCCACTCTTATAGAGTCTAATTGTTTTAGACGGTGAAAACATTGTAAAATTATGTTTTCAATACGAATTGGTTCAAAACTTCATGTTACATGCATTTCTTGTATTTCAGAGTTAATTTAAATAGCTTACAATACAAAACGTGATGTGTAACCCTCGGGTTCAACTACTACAACAATGTCTTAATTACGGTTTTAATATCCCAAATTTAACAGTATGAGCTTAAGGTAGTTTATGTTAAAACTGTAAAGTAGTTTTAGTAGATTTAGGAAATAACATTCTAATCAGGACAATGCCATTGTACTTGTATTTCAATAGAATCTGCGCTAATTGCAGTTACGCCTAGAAGCACGAATTCATTAATTTGTATAGATGAGCTAAATTTAAGACATTGTAGTAGAGTACCGTGCGTTGTTGCAGAAATGTTTCTCTACATGCTGAATAAGAATGCTTTATAGCGAAATACCAATATACAGGGAATTTTTCTTTTTAGTATACATAGCCTATGTATACTTTTAAAAGAAACGCGTCAATTTCGCCTATTGTGTATGCAACCAACTATACCGACAACTAAAAATCAGAAACAAACGTCACTATAGTTGTGAATTATTTGAGTAAGAAGGTTATGTTGATGCAGTGTTTATATTAAATAAGTATTTCACCTTGTAGTTATATAGGACGCAGATGATGACTTATTTATTAAATATAAAAATCGACAGGATGTTTCCGTAAGGTCCGTGCACATTATATATCTTTTGTACAAAACACATACATGAGCGGCAAAGTGGTGTAATGGTCAGCATAGCTGCCTTCCAAGCAGTTGATCCGAGATCAATTCTCGGCGATCGCAAACTTTTTTTAATTATTATTATTCAACGTAGCATGAAATATTTCATTTCATTTCTTCGGTTAAAACGTGATTACTTTCAGTTTTAATTTTATGGGAATTTATTACGCATCCCTCTGATTTAAATTTTCTAACAATTGTTTGACACTAAATAAAGATTAATTTCATTTTTGAGCATTGAATTAATTTGATTGCTGTGGTCACAGCATGCTTGAGTTGTCTGTATAGTTGGTTGCCTACACAATAGGCAAAATTGACGGGTTTCTTTTAAAAGTATACATACGCTATGTATACTAAAAAGAAAAATTCCCTGTATAATGTATGCTACTACATCAGTTAATAGTTTTCTTTAATATTTATAGAACATGCAAGTATAAGATGATACATTGAATATGAAGCTTTTACAGGCCGTAGAGGCCCATCTCCGCGAGTTACCGTGTTGGTGCGTAACCATGCTTAACCTGCTGGTGTGTGGTGAATTTTTTGTGTATATGATCTTGTTACTCCTCTAGTGTGATCGTAACACGAGAAGTGCCGTTACTTTGATCCCCAATGGCAAATGGAGACCGAGACCCAATACCGACCACCCAGGGAATTAGAAAAAGTTCCGACCCTGGGGAGATTCGAACCGGGAAGCGTTTGGACTATTACATCCAAAGCTTGGCTCTCTACCACTGAGCCATCCCCGCCCCTAAGATGATACATATACAATCTAATTATTATATCAATGAGAAGTGTTTGTATATACACTTGAAAAGAGTTATTTACGACTTCGTATTTACGGGAAGCTTCATATCCATAATAAAAACGAAGAAATTAGAAGTACAAAAATGACTGCAATTTATATAAAATGTTAAAAATGATCATTATTGCATAGATAAAATGGTGTTTTCTCTAATCTGCTACTATAATTCTGATATTCATGGTTTCAACTTACGTAACAATGTTGCTATTTACTGAGCACAATATAAACAGCACGAATACGAAACGATATATTCCCAATGCAGAAACATAGTTTAAAACGAATATTATGTCAGTTCTGTTTTCAATATGAAATAAGAAAATGTATTACTGCATTTAAAAAAGTGGTTGACGCAACCATCATACATGCAGCATGGCAACCTACTGCCTTTTCTTTCATTCAATTAAATTGATCGCCGCGAAAATGAAGCTGCAGCCCTAAGTTTATATAAAACACGCTATTCAATTAGAAAACCACCGCTTGGAAAAATATTTAGACGCCTTGAAGCTTTTTTAAGAAACAAAGGTGTATTTACTAATTCCGAAAGATGTACACCCAGAACGATTACGAATATGAAATTGAAAGGAACTAGCATAATTAGATATTGCGAATGAAAACTCCCATGCAAATCAAAGATATCTAAGCGCAAATATGGGTATCAGTAGAACTTGAGTTAAAAGAATTTGAAAGTAAATGCATTTCATCCCTATTACGTTACTTTGGTGCACTTACTGCATGAAAATGACCCCTAGAGAATATTTCAGCTTTGTAATTGCTTGCAGAATCAACTTCCTTCGGATCCACCTTTTTTAAATTGTGAATTGTTTACCGATTAGGTAAAATTCTCATACAAGAAAGTTAATAGGCATAACTCGCACTATTAAGCACAATATAGGGATTATCCATTTTCAAAAAGCTTTTTTCTGTGAATGTTTCGTGTGGGGCAGTAGGTAACGATACACATCTTTCATGATAATTTAACTCGACAACGTAATTTGGATTTCCTAGAAACATTTTATCTGTGTTGTTAGAAGATGTAGAATTTTATTGCACTACAACAGCGTTGGTGCCAACATGATGGCAGTCCTGTTAATTACAATTGGTTTTTAGCTTTTAATTAAATATTCTATTTGGAGTACATTGAACTACCAAGAAGCTGCGGTGTCGCTCTACTATTACACACACAATTACATCTGTCCCAAGATATGTTACGTTCGTCTGATTTTGCCTTATTTTATTGGCCGCTCCGTAACCGTTTACTATCTTATTATTTTCCAAATACAGTTTTAGTGGACCTTTTTTTATCATGGAGAAATGCCGATTAATATTTTGTCTACGCGCTTGACCGTGAACGTTTGCTGGGATTTTCCTGGCCTTGAGGGGAGCCCTACGTGTTAAATTATTTTAGAACTCTTGCAACATATATTGTCATATGGTGAAATCTTCCAGCTGTTGGAGATTCGCGTTGCGTTTTCTCGTTAGTCGATTTAAAATCTCCGTTCGGCCCGGCTGCTCGTAACATCACAGCGCCGAAAGCAAGCACTGCAGGGCGGCTTGGGTTTTCGATGGATATCCATCGCGTGAATTTTCATATCACTGTTATCACCGTGGGGCTGAACAAAACCATCGGCAATTATCGGATTTAAAGAAACACGCTGGATTTTAACTCTTGGAACACAATTCATTACGAATTTGCTGATCGCCTTTGGCGGATTAATATCGAACCTCTTTCCTGTCTCTCTGGATATCCCGCTGCAGCGACAAACAACTTGGAAGTTTGTGGGCAAAAATATTTTATTTCTGACAGCAAGAACGCCCGAAATTTTTCGTTTTCCTGAAGAACGTTTTGGCGGTTGCTGATGCAGTGACGATTTCAACCTTCAGTAGCTTGCCTGCATTTTTGTCTGTTTCTCGCAGAACCTAGGAGCACCCCAAATTGTGCCTCAGTCTCTTTCTCTCTCTACCCCTACTTACCTACCGAGGAAAACTAAGGTAAAACTTGCCAATGTACTATACACTGATTGTTTTCCCCTATTTACCAGTGTTTCGTTAATAACTAAGAAATAGAACCGTTTAATTCCCTTGTAATATTAAAAGTATGGCAACTTTCAGTTGCCCAGCATTTCATTGTTCGTTAAAGTTTAATTAATTCTGTCAACTCGAACGTCACTGGTTGCGCAGATCTGTGTGGTTAGTAAAATAAACACCGCAAGCCAGGGGCGGCGAGCCTTTAGGTTTGGACGTTCCAACAATCCTTTGTTTAGCCCATAGTTTTTTTTCTCTTATTTGTTCTAAATTGTATTGTTTGTGTGTTATATTTTTTCAATAGATTTAGAACCGTAGTATGATCTCTTATTCTGGTGTGTTTTATTGTATGCATGAATTTCGTAAGCTTTATATATAAGAGGAGGCACAATAAAGGTGAGTCCGATTCCCATAAGCTGCTGGCTTCCCGACCTTCCACGAGAACCTGCAATCAGCTGTGACTTGGAAGGTGGCGCCCACTAATTGTGACTTACTCTGTACACAACTAGGTTCGATTTCCTTCCCTTAAGCGTCTCTCGTGAACCACCTCTACTCCTGTGAGTTAAGCCAAAAGCATTTTCATCTTTCCTGTTGCGAGCCGACGAGAAAGCTCGTTTGGCCCGTAACAGATAGTTCTAAAAAGATTTAGAAAATGTGTGGCAGTGGTGGCAGGCAATTTTGAATATTTGCTGCTTGAAATAAAACTTCGATTTTTATTTATTTTTGCTTGTCTAATTTTTACTGGTTCTAGATTATTTGCTCGTCCCACCATTTGCTCATCGCCGGTTGCTCGATGCCGATTGCTCGCTGGGAACGATTCTCTTCAACCGATTGCTCGACAGACAACTTGTTCGCGGTTAATATGCTTTAATGTAGAAGAACGGGTTTTTTAGGCACTTTCGTTTTGCAAAATAAATTAGCAACCTTCTGGTTTTAATTAACACCCTTACCTTTACTTTTAAATATTTAAAGTAATATTGATTTATACCCCAAGAATCCCAAAAGTTTTATCTAGTTTATGAGTGTGTGAGTGTGCGGTTGTGGATATCGCGAAAACACCTGGTCCGATATTAAAATCTAGATATTTATTAAAAATTGATCAGGATTTGTATTATTAAAAATATATATGTAATACATAAAAATCAGACGCACTTTTCATTAATTTTAGTAGAAATAAAGGAATAAAGCTTAGCCTATATAAACTGAAATGCAACAGACAACTTTAATATCAGTACTTCCTAGAGGAATTGAAAGATTCTGATAAGTGCCAACAACATATACAGCTACACATAATGTTTTATTTTAAGAATAATTTGCTTGCCGAGCAATTAGTTGTCGAGCATAAAGGCGCGGGAGCAAACGACAGGCGAGCAAACAATGGCGAACAGGTGGGCGGACACTGTTTTTACAATAGTATAGTTGTAGTAGTTGTAGATGGGTGATTTTCTTATTAAATACTAATATAATCAATAATTAATTAATAATAATTAATATTAGGATCTGTTAATTATTACAGTAAGAGATTAGCTTGCCAGAAAGTAACCACGATGTATTTGTGTGCTAAAATATTCAATAATCTCAATCAGTTGCTGTGATACACGTTGGGTTTTGTCAACCACTTTTAAGAGGAGCAACGTAGGTGGTCCACCCTGTATAGTATTTACTCATTATTGTTTATGTGTATTTACTATATCATAAGTATTATATGATCTGACATACGGTGTAGAAGCGAGAGCAGATACCTCCAAAACCATACAAATGTTGGAAGCGACAGAAATGAAAACTCTCCAGAAAATAACTGGAAATACAAGATTTGATAGAGTAAGAAGTGCTTCTGTAAGAGAGCAATGCCAAATCCAAAAGATCGGGGATTGGGTAAATAGGAGGCGAGAGGAATAGAATAACCACATCACTAGAATGCACGAAGACCGCTTAGGAAGAAGAGCCAGAGATACGTCAGGGAGACGAAGTGTAGGGAGGCCACGCTTCTGACAATGGAAATGATCGATTCCATTAATATATTTAATGAATAAGCTAAAAGGTTTTGAAAAATAATAAAAAGCTGAGTAAAAATGTACCAAAAATACATACACAAATTTATGTGTTCTGCCTAAATACAAACTACTTCAAAAAATGTTAATGTTTTCCTACATATTGAAAAGACAGTATCTAAATTCACATACTATAGTTTTCTATACGAATATTTATTTCAGGTATGCATATACACAGCAAGTATCAGCTGGCTATTAATAATTTAGCCCATACTAAGTGCCACACACAGTCATAATTTTCAGAACATTTTGAACTTTCCTCTTGCGATCGAATAAACTAAGCGTAAGTTCTTTATATTCTTAATATTTTCCGAACTTTTTACGGCAACAATAATATTTACTACGGCAAGATGGAAAGTTTATATTATTCCATAATAAATGAAAAAGTTAAGGGCTTGTTTGTACAAACTCTGGAAAATGGCTTTTTCGAATTGACGCTATATTAAGAATTAACGTTCTGTAATTTTATTTAAACTCCCTTTCCTGGAGTATCATTTAGATATTCAAATGAAAAATAATTAGGTTCAGCTTGTACAGAAAAACGAATTTTATTCAATCTTTTTTAAATCTTAAGCTTTCTTTAATGAATTACTACAAGAAAAGTCAATATTTTGGGTCTTCATCATTCTAAGTATCTGTTTACAAACATTTACGTTTTTAGGTTATATTCATATTTCAATAAAATGTATACTTGCATGTTTGAAATATTGAATCTTTCAAGTATTTGTTCTCAGTCACTTGTGCTGCGTTTAGAAAATTTCTACAGAAGGATACATATAAAACTCGTCTGTTACACACAGTAACTTCTTAGAAAGTCTTAGTTTGGTTGCCAAGTGTTTAAGTGCTTTGTCCCGACTATTTGTTGGAAATTGGGAGATAATTTTATCAACGCGGAATATGCACGTCCGTATAAACTGCAACTGACTAGTTGAACAGCTTTTAAACGATGTGGTTACATCAATTATCCTGTATAAGGTCAGAACTAGAGCAAATTGCAGCGTCAAATGGTTCTGAGCTGGAGGATTTTACAGTTAAATCCGCCTACCAGCTTATTTATTTGAAGTAAAGATTGTGTAATTATAGTGTGTGCTTGTCTATTATAGATAACGGGAGTAAAAAAAGTCAATTATAATTTTATAAGGATACTAATTGCATTTTGAAGGGAAAATTATGTCTCCACGTTTAACAGCAAGTAAATGGAGAAAGCGGAGAACAAAATTCGTATGAGAGCTGTTATCTTTCTGTTGAGCCTAGTAAAATAATACACAATATATTGACAAAACAAATTTATTTATAATTTTTTAAAGCAGCAGCAGTGTGCGTCCTAGCGTTATCTTGATGCAAAATGATCCTTCCTCTTGGACGTTTTTCACGAACATTTTGGAGAACTTGAGGCAAACAAACTGTAGCGTACCATTCAGCATCCAGTGCTACCGTGAAAACGTGTCCAGTAAATCGAAAAAATGTGGCGACCATCATTGTTTTGGCTTTTTTCACGAACAACTTTTGTTGGAGCCGATTCGTTCTCAAAGACCCAAACTGCCGACTATTGCTTTCTTTCGGGATCATAGTAGTATATCCACGTTTCATCGCCTGTAATGATGATGTAAACCAAATGAGACGATCCATTGTCAAAGCGATCCAGTGTAGATCTGCACTACGCCACGCGGTTTTCTTTTTGAACAGGAGTCAAATTATAAGAAATCTAACGGGCACAAAGCTTACGTACCATCACATAATTGTGTAAAATGGTGTTAATTGATTTTACACCAATCTTTAAAGTTGCTTGAATACTCCTGGTAGTAACATGCCGGTTCTCTTCAATCATGTTTCGTACAAGACCAATATTCTTTCGGTAACTGCCGTTTTTGACTTAGGAGCTGGAAAGTTGTCATTTAAGGAAAGTCGACCACGTTGAAATTCATTGTACCAACGCTTTACGGTATCTAAGGACCACGACTTGTCACCAAACATTTGATTGATTTCCTCAAAACATTCTTTACGGCTTAAGACACACGTACAATTGTAAAAAATCACAGCTCGATAATGCTCTTTATTGAATTCTATGATTTCTTGGGGAAAGGATTAATTTAAAAGTAAGTATTTTAAAACCCTTCAAGTATATTTAACAACTTTTACTATAATTAAACTTGCTAATAGCTTAAAATGTCAAGCAAAATTTGTTTCAAAATATCACAGACTGCTAGATAGGCTCAGCGGAAAGAAAACAGTCCTCGTATAATGAGTGTATTTTTTAAACGTATTATTTGTGCTGATCTTAAATCAAACAAAAATAGCGTGTGATTCAGCAGATAATATTGCACAATATGAATGTAATATCCAAATTGTAATAGAGCCCTTGGCCTGTAAAAATTTCCGGAGAGATTGCTGTATTATATACAAACCTACCCGAAATGGAATCTTTTAGAAGTGTTTCCTCTCTTTGTATTCCAGTTTTTCTTATTGGTTTCCCAAAAGTACAATAGTTGGTAAATATTGAAGACACGAAAAAAAATTATAAACCGACTGTTAGCTTCCCGAATTTATTATATTCAAGCTTATTATAAATTTTATGCTACCGTAAATTATAGATAAAGTTCATTTACGTTACAAAATATAAAATGTTGGCGAAAAATGAACAACTATATTGTTTCCTAAGTTAGTTCGGGCAAAATGCGTTTCTTTCAGTATTTTCCGCTGATGGCAATTTGTATTCGACAAACTTGCCATTTGCGCGGATTTAATTAATTTTACAAACAATCGTTTTTGTTATCTGCGAGCTTTTAGATTTCCTAAATGATTGATGAGGCACGTAATTTAGTTTTCTCCTAGTACGAATACCAAGTTCACAAAAACGTATCATTTGCGTCACCTTCATATCAATTTCGGCGTTCTCATCTGAAATCCTTGTGATCTATTTGCGTTTCAAAGAGCTAACAGAGCCGGAACCCGGTAACAATTCCGCAATAAATTCCATTTGAAGCCAAAAACTGCGTCGATATTCGGCAATCCCTTTAGCATCATGTCATTCGTAAGCTTATATCAAGACAATTCCTGTGACCCTTGGGCGCGTATCAGTTTCTATCTTGAGTAACATCTAGAGCGAAAGGGTCGTATTATACTCTGTGCTGTAGTAACATCATCTAAGACACTCTAAACCTTCAGCAGCAACAGATTACTCCGAGTTTAGTAAACGAATTAAGATAAATTGCCTTAGCTGTCTATGCGAGGACGTCAATGTTAATAATTAGTACCTAATTCGACGACGAACAATCGCTTTTAAAATCATTATTACCCGCGCTAAAGATTTTCTTGGAAAAAAACGTAATTAATCCCTGTATCACAATTAAAACTTAAGGGCGTAAGTATGAAGGGTGTTTTGAAAAGGCACTACCAAATTTAAGCCTTTTGTGTTGCTAAACGAGCAGATACATTTTCTAAAATTCGTTTAGTAAAAAATACTTATTGTTTTCATTAACCCTGCTATATCAACATCATAATGATCATCATCATCATCTGACATGGAGCTGACTCGAGGGTCGATCCTGGATACGCCAGGCCCACCCCATGCCAGTAGGTGGTGATTAAAAATTAAAAAAAGTCTTTAAACATTTGCAGAAAAAAATTCAGAAAAACAGTTTATGTTTATCAACTGGCTGTATAGTTGACACACGGCATAGGTGTAAGTCTAATCTTTCAAAATTATTAGATTTGTCGTCCGCCACTATGATGACTTATAAACGAAACCTAACAATAGCATGTAAATTTTGCGATATGGGCTTTAGAACTTGTGTTCCTGCTGGATACTGTGGAACTGTTCCTAAGCTCAGTATGGTATATGGTATATTCTATCACGCAGAATAATGTTACCACTTAGTAAGTATTTAATTTTGAAACTTTTAATTGAGTTTCCGATTGCTTTGTACTTTAATAAATGTCATAAATACAGGGTGTAAGGAAAATGTTATTCGAATGACGATTTACATAAATTAAAAAATACCATACAAAGAATGCTTGAGTTAACCTACAGCCATGAAGGAATCTCTGCTATTGATGCTTACCTGCGATGTTATGTTATTATTATAATAAATACCTAAATGAACTGTAACTATATCTATGTAACAAATTCAGAAATTTTTCAGAAGCAGTTATTATTTACATGTCGGTAGTAGAATACCACAGTATGCTTTTTAACTCTGTTTTATTTACACCCTCCATATTAAGACCTATGATTTGAACAAGTTTAAAAAACTTGCGACCTTGTAAGTGATGGGAAACGTATATTCTCTACAATCCAAGTTTTTATATTCTCTCTACTACGATTACGGAGTGTTTTTGCCAGCTTTAAGAATCTGTATATTTAACGTAATTTCTACGACTTTAAATGATTACAATTTATTTAATCTACTATCGCATTTATTCTAACCTGCTATCTATCGGTTTAAATATGTATAGAGCTTTCAAACACACACATGGTATATATTTTAGTTAATATATGCGTTAATATATCATACATTTGCAGTTTGCAAAAACAAAACAAAAATAAAGTAATGCTTATTAAATTCTGTTCTATTCAAAATGTATTAAAGCTGAGTGTAATGAAATATTACAATATCATTTACCAGCTGTTGAATTTTTTGACGTGTTGAGCCATTGTTTAGCATTAAAAGGTGGTTTGTTTCAATATTTGTCGCAGTGTGACATTTTTGCTGTAATTCTGTGTGTTTGTATTGTTAAATAAATAAAATCCTGTTGCTTATTACTTTATTATTCATTGTATGATTTTATTATTAGTCTTACAATAAGTTAAATTTGAAGATCCCGAAATGTAAATATGCTTCTGGGTTTTCATAATTGCAAGGCTTCCCGGACTTTTGTTAAATTAGCAGTTTCAATTTCTTCAATGTTTCCGATTCTAGAATTTGGAAAATTCTAAGCATTTGTATGTATGGATCTGTTTGTTTTTCTTTACAAAAAACCTGAATACACTTTAGCGTTAAAATAATTAGGGAAGCAAATAATTGAACATTAAGAATTTACCACCGAAGCCCCTATGCTGTTTGCCAAATCATTACCCAGTATATACATGCATGTATAAGCAAGTATTTATGAAATTGTTTTACTGAAGCTGATAGGATTTCTGTGAAAAATAACTGAAAAGTTACAGTTCTGTTATTTCTGTTTCTACGCAGACGTATTTTCATGTGTTAGTAGAACTATTATTGGCTGTATTTGGAGATTTATGTATATGTCAATACTACTTTCTAAAATAGCGTCATACAATATCGAACAATCAGTGTTTATTGTAAATTAGTTTTGAAAGTTCAACAAGGGTACAACAAAATTATATATTTTAACGTTAGGAATTCGCTGTGAAATTGTATAACAAATTTGTTAAGAAAATTCGAAACAACTAGTACGTTCTAAACAATTAGAAAGTTCTGGTTAAATGTAAAGAAACCGTTCGAAATGAAGAAAATGAGCAATTAGTTGGAGAAGCAATCCCAAGAAGACCAAAATAATCAATTCTACGTCTTGCGCAATCTCTGCTCCTAAAGCGTTAAATCTACGCATAAAATATTGTGAAAAAATTTAAATAGTTTCCGTTCAAGATCCAGATTTGTCAACATCACAGTTACGTGGACCAAGGAGGTTGTCTACATTTTGTTCGTAATTTTTCTGTTTCTCTAGAAGGAAATTGGGGTACTTTATACAACATTTGGTTTACAGACGAACTTCATTTTTACTACAACGGAACAGAACACTCAAAGGCGTCGCGAGGACATTCTACTGCATCTACGAAAATGTACAGTTTGGTATTAAGAAAGGATTGTAAACGGTACTCTCTTGGAAGAGGTAGTTATTCCTGTTATTCAAGATCTGTGTGATAATTTCGATGATTTGTTCTTTCAGCAAGATGTAGCAACACCACATACTTCCAATACCTTCCAATACTGTTTTGGACATATCACGCCATAATTTCAATAACAACGTTATTTCCAACCGCTACTTAATCTGATTTGGTACTGAATAGTCTTAGCCACCTTATTATTTAGCGTATGTGTTATAGAGTGCACAATAATTATTACTACAATAGTTTACGTGTTTAGCCTAGCTATAGTATGGGCTTAAATATACATATAAAACATAATATAATAATATAACTATACAATAGGTATATAGGTACAAAGTATGGAATAAATAGTCGATAATTAAAACATATAAATTTAAATATATAAGACATAGGAATATAAAATATACAGAACATATAATATTGAACATGTAAAACAGAAATTTAAATATATAAAACATAGAGGTATAAATATATAACGTATAGATATAATAATATCAAGTAAATATACTAAATAAAATGGAGTATAGAATAGGTGGTCATTTGTCTTTTGTCACAGTCGTATGTCCAGTGATTGAATCCATTCTATGGCACGGGGTGTTGCTTGATGAAGTTCTTCGAGGGTTCCAGGGAATGCACGCAGGGGACACTCTGAGTGTATGTGGGTCATGGTCTGCTCTGCATGTCCGCAGTCGCACTCTGGGGAGTCTGTCAAGCCCCATTTGTACATTGAATATGCCGTTCTACCTTGGTTAGTCCGAAGCCGATTCAGCGTTGACCATACTTTCCGGGGAAGGTTAAACCCTGCTGGTCGTTCGGATGCAGTATCCATTAAGTTATTAATATCTGGGTTTGGTGTTGCCCACTCTTCATTCCACTCTCTGGTAATATTGTAGTCCATGTTCTTTTGTAGCCTCCATGGAGGGTTCCGGGATTTTAATCTCTGTCTAGCTGTATGGTCTATATTTTGATGTATAGGTAGCTCTGGGTTGGCGTTATATTTTTTAAGCTCTCTGACTAGAGCAGCTTCTCGTCTTAACTTCGGCGGGGCGATGTTACTCAATACGGGAAGCCATTGGGACGGAGTCGGTCGTGTTGTTCCTGTGATGATTCGCATAGCCACCTTACTCCCCTGATATGAATCCGGACGGCTACTTTCTATGGCGTTACCTCAAAGAGAGAGCGTACCTTGAATAGGCAATTTAAAAATGAAATAACCGGTGTTATAGATAATATTCCTGAAAATATGCTGCACTCTATAACAAGCAATTTTCTTACGCGTCTGCTTCAAATTATTTAGATAGATAATGGACATATAGCAAGTATTTTACATTAATGTTAGTGCATATATATATATATATATATATGTACCTAGTTTTGCTATTCATAGGTATACAATAAACTAGTCATTCCTTTAGTGAAAGCCTTGCACAATATCGGCTTTGGAAAAAAAATTTCCTTAGATACTCGCCCATAGAAGACATCCGCACATGATTTACCATATATTTTAGCAACTAGTATGGACTTTACCACAAAAATCACTAGTAAATGTGCTTGCGCATGGTCCACGTAAAATATACCATTCCATTAAATCGATTATTGGTATTCTTCGTATGTTTAATCAATCATATTGAAGAGGCGATGTAAACCGTTTTGAACCGTTTTACAGTAGCCTCTCCGTGCATGTATAGGTTTTAAAGTACCTGAAATTTTTGAAATGCCACATTTCTTGCAACGCAACGGCTTAAAATATTGCAAAATTTTCGATTCAGCTAGTGATTAACTGCGTCCAGTCCTTTTAAATTTACTTTGTAATGACGCTAACAAAACTACAATTAGACAATATATATGTAGCCTAACTTTCTTCTCTTGCTTGAAATCTGTATTGGTCTGATACATCAAAATATGCGTGAATAAGACAGAGACAAAGTCCTACAAGTAACAATCTTCAGATAAATATTTACTCCAATATCTTGAGTATTAACAAAAGAAAATAAATTCTAATAAAAAATACATTACATTAATATTAGCGACGGTGTTCTGTTATCTACGATACTTTCAGAAACAAGAGATTACCTATAAGCTTGAAGTTAAAAGTAATGGAGCAGTGTGTGGCACCAGCTATCGCGTATGGCGTTGAAACTCTAACGGTCACCAGAATGACAATACAAAAATTAAATGCTTGCTTGGCATTACTAGACACAGAATATTCAGAATATAATCATACAACAAAGAACAGGACTGACCGATATTGTACAAAGTATTCCAGAACTTTAAATGGGGGTGGGTTGGACACGTTGCACAATTGAAAGATATACATGAACGAAGACAATAGTAAAATGGAGTTCACAATAAGATAAAAGAAACAGATATAAACCACCCAGCCAGTGGAAAAATAATCTAAAAAGGATAGCGCAGAACTGGATAGCAACAACACAAAACAGAAGCGATTGGAACATATTAGAGGAGGCTCTCGTCCATCAGTAGACCAGATAGGCTGGGTGATGATGATCTTGTTTTTGCATTAATATTGTAGTAGTGCCGGTAGAAGAGTGGTGGTCTTGGTATTCATGGGATGCGTTTCTAAACCCTTCTTGAAATCCCAGCGGACGTGGCATCATGTTGAAGGCAACGGATTCCATTGTTCGTACCGCCGGGAAAACCTGGTTGCTATAGTCACGCATTCCGTGAGTCCGAGAAATGTATAGGTATGGTGAAATTCTTGCAACCTATCGCTACAATATCAAAACCTTTATGTATTCCTTGTTTTGCACTTCTACCAAAAAAGCTGAATTTATTAAAATATTCACAGAAGAACTATTAATAATAAACATTTTACAAATTCACGTAGACGATTTACTGCCGTTACCTTAATGGTAGCACTATGCTAAAGAAGACTTGTATATGTTCAAATATTTAGACGATACAAGTAAGTTACATTTTCGAAATGTTTTATTACTTTTCGCTTTATCATAAACCTAAAACACGGCATTTCGTTGTATTTAATTTAAATAACTACCCATTCTATTTGGAACTTGTACAAAATAGCGAATCATCCATTTTTCTTCCCTATTCAGTTCAGAGAAATGACAATTTACAACGTTTATTGTCAGAAATTGTAAATATATTCACGAAAGAAAAAACATTCACGTTTGAATAAGTAAGAAGTAATAAAGTGGAACATCCAAAGAGGATTAGATGTATTGTAACAGCAGGTTACCCTAAAGGTAGTTAATTTATATGTATATACAGTGTGTCTACTTAAGTTGGCGCCATATGGAAAACTTTGTTATTATAAGTTTTATGAAAAAAAGTCATTCTTTATAAAAATCTCTGCTTTCGAAAACAATAATATTCAGCTATTCACATTTGACATCGAATGTACAGGGTGTCCACAAATTGGAAAAGTTCGATAGGAATTTTTTGACCACTTCAATTTTAAATTAAATTTTGCAAATCCTACTTGTAAAACACGTTATCTTTTATCTTAATTAAACAGTCATTATACTTCAAATGTTTAATCGCCTATCTGTAACATTTTAGCAATGCATGTAAATAATCAAATAATAATAAAGTAATACTCTACAAAATAATGACGGTACAGTCAGTTCCTAAAACTGTAGGTGGTGGAGTGATGAGAACCCTCATTTTACCATAAAAACTCGCAATCAGTATTCATTTAAAACCAATGTGTGTTGTGGAATGTATAAAGATAACATAATTGGGCCTTTCTTTTTTCAAAACACTCTGACAGCAGATCGTTTTTTTGACATTTTACAAAATGAATAGGCTGATATTCTAGATGATCTACCCATAGCTGAATTACAACAGATATGGTTCCAGCAGGACGGTGCACCATGTCACAGTAGGCACGATCTTAGGGAATACCTTGACAATACTTTTAATGGACGAGTCATACATAGGTATTGTGATTTTTTGGCCGGCTCGATCTCTCGACTT
>JABXWE010037190.1:0-21684 GCA_014611495.1 Limonius californicus
ACGCTCAGACACCTAAAATTATAAGTAATTTGCAATTGCATATTTAAGAAATAATACATGCTTACCTCAAATATATCAATTAATCGATTTATAATCGTAAATCGTGTGAAGTCTGGCCTATCTCTTTTATAATGGTTGAAAGCTTTCACAATTTGCAGTTTAGTAACTTTGTTAATAACTTTCACCATTCTGACAATTAAGTAGGTATAATATATTATGTGTTTTATTAATTCTAAACTTACTAGATTATTTTAGAAAAGTAGGGGACTGTAGAGCTGGCAACAGGGCAATTTCATTTTGACATTGCTAGAAATCAATCAATATTTAAGAAATGCAACTTAAGAAAAAAAACACAGCTTGCTGGATGGGAAATCAATCGCGAATAGTGTATACCTACATTACATAAAAAAATAAAAAATGTCTGATTCATAAAATGGGTTTTATTGCGTTTTGAAAAAAGGAAGTTATGTTGCCGCAGCCTGTATAAGTCAAAATAAAAATAAATAGGCAATCGCCATTTGTTATGTTTAGCTTCTTTTGAAAATGGGGTGGAAAAAATTAGGCAACCAATGATACAGATGTGTTAGTTACCTAGATTACAACTTTTGTTTTTAATAAATATTAATCCAACAAGCAGTTATTCAGTTGAAGTTATTTTGTCTTTTTTATATTACAGGGTATGTTGGATATTAAGGTTATGTAGCTCGTTATTTAAAATAAATATTACACATTACGAAATCGGCCTTATTATTTAACGAGAAAAGGCAAAACGTATACAATTTTTATAAATATAGGCATGGTTGTGTCATAGATTTGTCAGGATTTGAAGCTGGTCAATTTCAATATGTAAAAAAGACAAATGTTTATCTGGTAAAAAATTCTATATGGTAACTCACCGGGAGTCTTGCCCCTCGCCGTAGCCGTGCTGAAATGGGACAGACCAAACCCAATAATTAGTTAACATAACGATAAAGAACCTGATATATTGATAATTTTAAAATGCTTTAAACTTTCGATATAGATTCTTACCAAAACGCAACAGAATTATAACTTATATACTTACATAAATATACATAATATACATATATGTATAATTATCCATAATTTCTGCATCAGAATCGTGAACCAAATCAGAGTCGTCCTTGTCAGAAGTATCAGAAGCACTATCAGCATGAATAATAAGAGGTTCTATATGAACGTCAATCCACGTAATTTTTTCGCCCCACATCTCCTTTCACTTGAGCCCAAATGAGCTCCATTGGACTGAATTCACAGTGATATGGTGGTAATCGCAAAAGTGTTTTACCAGCAACTTTTGCCATTTCATCGATAACATATTTTAAAAATTGGGGGTTTTCTTTCTTCACAATTTGTAATAGTTTTAAGCATCGATTTGTCGAACGAAATATTTTTTTGCGTTAGCCATTTTTGAATACTTTCTTTTCGCCATGCTGCTGTAGGTAGAGTTTCTTCGCGACGACTGTGATACGAAGCGTTGTCTAAAACAATTACGCAATTTAGTTCCAATAAATGCAGGATTTTCTCAAACCAATCCTCAAATGTTTTAGAGTTCATCTCTTGATGGTAGTCCCGATTACTTTTTGATGGAAATAACAGCAAACCTCCCTCTAAAAGTCCCGAATCACTGCCTGTATGGGTTACAATTAACCTACGTCCTTTGCCATACGGCTGCTTAAGTCCAATAGAAAGTCCTTTAATAAAGGCTATGGCTTCTTATGTCGTCATCGTGACCTTCGTTAAGCCACGTTTCGTCAAGATAATACATTTTTCTATTTTTTTGTCGATACAAATTGATGGATCGTAGGTAATTGCTTCTCCATAAAATTATATCTTCACGTTCTATTAGAAAGTTCTTCCTGTTTCCCTTTGCATACTTAAAATTCAATTTCCTCATAATTTTGAACAACATGGAACGTGTTATGTGTGGCAAATCTTCACGTACGTGTATAGCCACTAATATTTTGTCTAAGGTTGGCGATTCATTTGAAAAGAAAGAGGTATGAACAATGCGTCGAATAGCACATTCCACAGATTCCTCTGTTATAATTTCAGGTCTTCTTGGAGATGTTTTGGGTTTGGTCAAATGTCCACGATTTTTATGTTTTTGCAAAATATTGTATATGGTTGATTTTGAAAAACCTGTAAATAATAGTATGAAATGTTGTATTGCAAGTATTAAAACAAAGTTAATACCTGCGATGGTTGCAGCTAACTTAATTGCATTTCCTTTCTTCGTGGTGGGATGGTTTACATGTTTGTAAATATTCATAATTAAATTTTTTTCTGTTACTGATAGAGGCACTCTGCTTGAGCGTTTTAATATATCACCATCCATATTCTAAAGTTGCAAATAGGTTCTTGATATATAAACTAGACAAAGCAGCAAAGTGTTTTATTTCTTTGACATTTACTTAAGTCAGGGCTGGCTTAAATAATTATTTATAAAAATTACAAAGGAGCATCTAGCAAACTGCTGTAGATGTATGTTTGGTTGCCTAATTTCTTCCACCCCATTGTCAAACAAACTATAGTACTTGGATGGGTGACCAGTATGGTATCATATATGCAACCGAAGGGCACCTGAAGCCGACGGTCTCGGTTGCATACAGACCTTTTAACAATCGCAAATCATGTAGGTGAACTTTTCTTCTCTGTTCGACGGGGTAGATTAGCCTCCTTTTAGGCATACTTGCAAAGAGGCCTTACAGAACCTGCTCATTGTAGGTAATTAATAGGGTATTTGTCTAAACACAAAGGAATATGTTTCGCTATTTGAGAAATTATTTCTAACTAATTTGTAAATTACTTGCGTGGAAAATGAAGCGTGAAACATTTTCTAATTAAACTAATGTTCTGCAGAATTGTGACGGACGTTTTAAACTTCTGAAATTAACCATTAGCCAATTTGACATTATAATTAAATTACGATAAGTAATTAAGATGTTCATAATTTAAAAAAAAGTAGTAATCCAACAGTGAATTCTGTTTTACTTAACTTCTTTTTTCTATATAAAGTTTGCAGTTACGTTCTTTGTAAAATAATTACTTAGATAATTAGATATATTTTTTGTAGCGATAATAAGCACTTACGAATGACACGATTAGCATAGATCGGAGCTTTCTTTAAAATTGGAGCAAACCATTCCTAATTCTTAAACAAGACTTTGATTAAAATTATAAAATCGATTAAGACTCCGGAATCTGATTTCAGTTCTAGGTTCTACAATTCGAAAACGATTATTAATTCTCAAAACGGCAGTAGATGCCCAATTTTAAAATCGTATTTCGATTTTAATAATAATTAGCTTACGGTTTTGGATTCTAAAATTGCCTGTGAGTCACAAACCGATTTTTCTGCAACTGGTTGTTTGCGGAATCAAGAATAGGTGCTAAAAAATTAATAATTCTTGGTAGCACTACTAGTGATAATATGTTTTTCAGTATATTTAAAATTATTTGTTTAAAATGATTGATCTGACTTTTCTTATAAGATGGCATTGGAAAGATCAAAACAGTATTCAAATGATGAATATGTTGATATGATTTTGATGTTATCTATAAACAGTAAAGAAACTATTTCTTTTGGTTCACTGAAACGGCATTTTTAACAACCTGAAATTAGTATCTTTTTACAATACATGCAAGCCCAAGAATCTAAATGCATAGCTTCTGTTCATACTTTTGCACACCTGT
This sequence comes from Limonius californicus, assembly GCA_014611495.1. NCBI lineage: Eukaryota > Metazoa > Arthropoda > Insecta > Coleoptera > Elateridae > Limonius > Limonius californicus. The sequence continues at coordinate 3,715 of JABXWE010037190.1, forward strand.
GTTCTAAGCCGTTTTTGTTTTGAAGTGTGCACAGGAAAACATGCAATTAGTATATTATTTCGAGATTTTAAATACACTAACTTTGTGTAGATTCAAACCTTAATTTAAAATATCTATCTGTTCCAGCTAAAATGGTTTGAATTTTAATAAAACAGAAACATTACTTTGCTTTTTTAAATACAAGCTATTTTGCAGTTTGTTATAAATGCAAGTTGGTATTGATAAATCCTTGAACGTTAACTTAGGTACTCGGTCGTTTACATAAACATCTACGAAGATTTACACATGCTAATGGACTTTGTGATACTTAACAGATCGATCTGCTTAAGCATCTGTTTTGCAGATTTGTTTTTCTACGTACGAGCAGTTGTTGATCATGTAAACTAACGTGGTATCTTCAAGGAGAATGTTTTCATTATAAATCGGTTAAACAAATTCAATTATAAGTTTGTGTTGAAAGTTCCACGATTCCATGATTGCGGTCGGCAGTGGAGCAAGAGCTTCCCCGATTTGGTTTTCCTCCAGCGACAGCCAGTTCGATTCTGATTAACCTCCGCTCTGGATATTTGTGGCGATTCTAATTGACGCGTTCGATAACAGGAATGCGATCATTTTTCATATTCAGGAAATTTAAAGACGAAATGGACTGAATATTTATGAAATTGTCGATTTTCCTCAATGAAATGGAATATGTCAGTAACGTAACTGCGTTTAGAGCTTGTAATGATGTTAAACCTATACGGACAAAGAGTCCCTTAGTACAAGTTTTAATGAAACTGAATTAGCAGATGGGATTTAGTTACAACAAACGAAGTTGTTTTATTTTAATTACAGATAGTATAATGCTCATGTAGTTTGAAAAAAATAATATAATTTTTTTAGAGTAGAGAGTAAAATAGAATTTTTAGATGCGATTTTTACGAAACAGATGTTATTTAAATGTTTTGGAATTTTAATGTTTTTTAATACTTTCCTGGCAGTAACTTAAAGTATTATTAAAGTATTGTCCATTCTTGAAAATTTATTAGTAGAGGCGAGTTTATAAGTATATTAAATATATGAGGGGTGTTCAATAAAGATCGAGATTGAGGACGTAAATTGTTATTATACAAAATGAACACTGGCACTTTTATTCTCTTCTATGTATTCCCTAGTGTGTGCAATGCACTTATCCTTGGCCATGTGCTTCAAAATCGCCTCCAAAGCCCTAAGTGTGTCAATTTCGGTGTCAAAGCGACATCCCTTGAGGTCATTTCTGGCGGTAGGGTATAACACAAATTGCAGGTGACCAAATCGATACGTAAACAGGGTGGGGTACCGTTAAGATGTTGCGGTGAGTATCGGGGCAAGTTGTCTCAGTAGTTGGTTAATATCTGTTGGTCTCTAAAAATAGTATACTTTCCTTTTAACTCATAATGTTGGTAGACATAAATCACCTTTTTTTATACTAGTATATAATTATGAATGTTAAAATGGTTGCGCAAAAAAAATTGTTGTCTTTGCAGAAAAATGAACACCGTCTTGTTATTTTTTAGTTTATCTCTTTTTCGGTTTACTTCTACTTTTAAGTTAGACCATTTGCTTGTTTCACATTTAACAAGAAGTAATATACAATAAATATACAGCAAATTGCACATTATTAAGCCATCGTCTAAATCTTGAAATCACCACCTACTAGTCACCTGGTGGATTGCCACTTTGTGGTTAGCTGGCAGGTGCTGATTCTTGACTCTTGGTTCCTGGTATGGTATCCGTTACCGCTGCTTCTGATTCTGGTGTTGCGGGTTATTTGAAATTAGAAGTTTGAATAAGTGCGGTGTGTGTATTGGTAGTGGAGTTTCTTCCACCAGGGCAATCAGGTTGTCTAGGAGATCGGAGAACAGGGATGAAAGGGGCGAGTTGAGGGGTGTTTGAGTTTCCTCCGGGGTTTTCTGGGGATGCCGCTAATAAGGACAAAATTGCAACTTAGGGATTTGTGAGAAGTTTGGAGGGCTTTTATGACGATAGGAATGCCGTGGAAGGGAGTTCTGGATAAGTATTTGCACTGAATTTCCAGAAGACGGTCGCTGATTGGAGTGGTTTGAGTGTTGACGTGGACTTGGTTATTGGGTTGTTCTCTGTAGGCAGAAAATACGACGAAGGATTTGCCTTTCGCATGCTGCGATGTGATGGAAAAGATGGGGTTCGATACTGGCATATAGAGGGGCGTATGAAAGAGTTGTACATGTTTAGAGAAGAGTTGGAGAATCGCAACTTTGGAAACGGCTTTGGATGATTCGGAGGAGGTTGGAACGGTTGCGCATTTTTTTCGAGGTTTCTCGGATATCAAGTTTCAGGACATATGTGTGTGGAAAAGTGATACCTAGGTATGGAGCTTCGTTGGAGAATGAAATTCGTTGATTATAAATAGAAATGTTGATATCCGAGGGATCTAATCTAGGGTTTCTGGTGGACTATGTATGGCGACATAAGATGGCTAGTGATTTTTCTGCATTGAGCTTTATTCTCCACCGGTTGGTTCACCGGCGGATGCTGTTGAGGTCAATTTTGATTTCACTGGATGCAGAAACGAATGTTTCTTGGGTGGTCCAGATGGCGGTGTCATCTGCGAAAAGTTTCGTTTTGGATCGGGTCGGATTTGTGATAGCAAAATCGTGAGAATAAGCAGATTATAATAGGGGAGAAAGTACGGATCCCTGGGGACGCCTGAAAGAAGATTGCTGGCGTGAGAATATGAATTGTGAATTTTGATTCAGCCGAAGCGGTTGAAAAGAAAATAGTATTAATTTGGTGAAGTGGGGATTTAAGTTGAGAGAAATGAGTTTTTGAGTGAGACCATTATGCCAAACCCTATCAATCGCGCACTCAAATTCCAGGAAGACAGCAACCGTACATTAGGTTAGTACTTCTGGTGAAATCTGTATGAAGTTCGAAGATGGGGTTTATTGTGGAGTAGTGGAGACGAAATCAAATTGTTCCTAGGGAGCAGGTTGTTGGTTTCTAAAAAACTTCAGCGGCGGAAAGCGATGATTTTCACTAGGGTTTATCATGATGGAAGATGCTTCTTTCCAAGTAGTGGGGAAGTACGATATACGTAAACAGGAGTGGAAGATGGTGGTTATGGCTTTAATGGCAGGGTCAGGAGATGTTCTCTATTGCAAGTGCTGCATGGTATAAGAACCGATACGCAGTTTCAAGCATCAGTTCATGTAATTTTTGTGTATACTACATGTGTCTTTGTTTCTGTTGCGAGAAGAAAAATATGAGGTTCTTTCGTTTTGAAGCATAGCAACTGTATTTGACAATAAATTTACACATATAATTTGTAACGAATTCTGCGCTTATTTGTATGAAACCCTATTTAACTATTTAGTATGTATAAATATTTGTCGAAACCAATAAAATTTCGAGTTAATATTTCCGTCACTGTGGGCAGCACGAACTGCATCTACGGAATGAAAAGGAAGGGGGGATTTTTGGGAACGATTTCCGTATTCTGTTTTCGAATGGTTGTTCTTACCGAGTGCATGTGGGTTGTGATGTGAATAAGTCATAAACCACTTGGAAAGTAATTTTCCGATCAAAGTTCCTTACTCAAGTGAGGGAGTTAATTTCCATGATAGGGAAAGGACGCTCCAGGGAATTTAAATTTTCAATTTGAAGGCAGTTCGAGACAACTATATTTTTTGCTTGCCAGATACCATCTACTGGTAAGTCCTGTTAGAAAAAAAAACAGTCTCATCTTAACTCTCTACACCTTATTTCTAATTTTAAATGAATTAATTAGGCAAGTTTGTGCGGCTGGAAATTCCGTAATTAAGGTTCTACTCAATGGAAAAATTCTACGTTTCGGAAGTGGGTCCGAGTGATACGCTGACATCAAAACCGAGCAGACGCGTCTGGGACCATTGATGAGGAGCCCGGAACACGGCCGCATTGATAGCTGTGTATCACCTTGTCTTTGTATTTACAATTTCATTACCTTCGGTAAAGAGTTATTTACTTAATTGATTTTTATGTCGCTGAATTGTACGATTGGAGTTTATCTGAGGAGATATTTAGATATCAAGTGCAATCGTAGTATTAAATTTATTGGAGAAACAATTTTACGTACACCATATATAGGGTGCTCCGATAGTTGGGATTGTATTGCGTTTTCAAGGTTTATACCGCTTGAAATTTTTCTTTCCTAGGTCGCTCTATGTTTACGCATTATTCTGATCCGCGGAGGCCTCCTACGACGATTAGTGCGCTAAAAATTAAAAATTATCTGTTCTGATGAGCGCAATAATTTTCTTCAAATTGTTTGAGTTTCGCCCCATTAAATTCTTTTATTTTAGTTACGTGAACGTAAAGTTGGGACTTCTGTGCACAATTTTGTACCGAATAATTGTAATTGTGGGGTTACTTTTTATTATTAATTAAATGAGGTTTTGGTTGCAACTTGTCTTTTTCTTTTATTTCGCAATATCTGAAGCTAAGTCTACCTAAGGACAGATAGGGAACATAAAGGTAGGTGATTATCTATCTTGGGGTCCGACTTCCCATTTTCCACCTTGGACGATGTTAGTAAATTATAAGTTGGTGGCGCTTATAAATTAATTGTTTGGAACTTACCCCTGCTTCGATTGGGTTTCCAGGATGCTAACGTCTGTCAAACATTGTTAATATCCTACCTAAGCAGAGGCGTAGTTGCGAGATTGATTTTGCACCTCAACCAATATTAGCGTAAAGATAAAAAGAGGTTAAAGGCGTAACAATTGGTATAAAAAATACCATAAATTTGATTAATAACTACTAACGTACAAATTGACTGGTGCAAGTCGATAAAAGTGGTATTGTTCGTATTTTTGAACGAAGTACAATTTTATTGTGAGTTGCAATTGTTTTGCGCACTCTATATACGTTAACATTTATTAATTCAATTGGATACCTTCGTGTCTGAGTCAGGCTGCTTATATACACAAGGACAAATATTCTGAAACTAAATAGTAAACACTATATCTAGACCGCTCCGTCATTATTGGTTCTACTTTTAAAACATATCTATTTACATTTAATTTACGGACTTTCCTTCAAACTTTTGTTTTATTAACATAAAACGTATTCTTTACTTTTTGTATTTAAGAATTTCAAAGCATAAGTTAAGAATAAGGCGACTCGCAGTGGAGAATATTTGAAATATAAGAAAGTTGCAGTGAGTAACTTTTTTATTTATTCCTGTCACGTTGAACCTTCGCAGAGTATGGCTTACAAAGTGCCTGTTTTCCACCTGAAAAACAGGGGTTAATTGTTTTGTAGGTTTCTAGCGCCTATATTGTCGAATACGCAAGTGCCTTCTAATGAACAACATTTGGATGAAAAGAAAATTTAAGCCGCGTGATGTTTGTATTAATGCCGCGTGCTTCACGAACAGCTCGTTAACTGCAAAATCAACTTACTTTTAGCTGTTCACACCTTGCGCAAACAAACTCTTAAACCCTCATAAAAGGTATTTTTACTGGCTAGCCACTTAAGTTTTGTTTGCTCGCTGATTGCAGATGATATTTATATTTTCAACATGGTAATAACCTTGTTGATTGCGAAAATATTTACCTACTTTTATTTATGGCTGCTGTCTGTTGTTTGTTTGTGCGGGTTTAATCCCAAAATTTTATCGTTCGTGCAAATAGCGGGCTTTTGAAAGCAACTGCTGTTTAATCCTATCGAAATTACTCCCGAATTAAGCAGTAGCACGTAGATATTGCTGCGTTAATGATTTATATAGTGAGGTTAAAATTAAAAGCACGTGATTTATCTATTCGCATCTGCCACAGGCTCTATACAAAATTTATATCTTTGTATCATATGAATGATTTGTAAGCTACTCGTACTTTTTATTTCTAGCATTCACGCAAAAAGATGTTTTATAGTTGTTTACAAAATAAAGATATTTTTTGCTACTTTAGCTGAATATCTACTTTTAATTAACTCGTAAACTTTATTAAAATCATTCAACTAAACAATAATTAAATGTGGTATTAACATGTTTGTATAAAGTCTGATCCACTGACAAGTTAAAATATGGCATCAGCCTTTTCAGCAATAATGTTGAGTGGTTCATTTATGATATTAAATTCTAGACTAAAGCTGGAACATGCATAAGCTAATATAAGTAAAGTAGTGGTACTACAACTGGTAGATATAAATTTGTTTGAACATTAATTCACGTGGAACGTGGTAGTCATAACTGCTTAAAATTTGTTTTCCGAAAACCTTTTCAGCAACTACGTAATTGCTATTCATAAGTTATCATTTAATTTGCACGTCTAGCGTAGCCGTAGAATTGCGGTATAGATAATTTATGCTGGATCTGTACGCTCTTCCACTTTCTGTAAAACTTACCTTCAAATAGCTCACAATTTTATTGATGAGTGTAGTGAATTCCCTAAGCAAAAACTAAGTTTGTGATTGGGCAAATTTGTAGTCTTCAATTAACACTGTCGGACACAACTGGAATCGGTTATTTGGAAAAGAGAACATGTTCACTTTTCAGCCATTTCGACTTTTTTACATTTCTATGCTGTTCTCATGTCAACTCGTCATTCGGTGTAAAAAAAAAGGAATACAGACGCTATTTTGAAGTTAGGTAGGAAGCTTCAAAGTGTTCATGTAGTGCGAAAAGGGCACATATCGCGGATATGTTTCGTTTTCCAACAACATTGATTGCAGAAGATTAGTTAATAATTTGAGGGCGCTGCAGTATGTCGCTCGATGTTATTTATCGTTAGGTATTTATTATTTATTTGACCGTAGTTGTGAAAACGTTTCTATTGCGTGTATATCCTGGGTGTACTGGCATTGTTGTTCGGTTAGAAGTTTAACTGTTTCTGAAAAATGTTCGATAGCAGCGACAAAAGCAGTTCCGATGGTGATGAGGTCAAGTACAAGGTGGTCCAGAATGTTTTTAACTTTTGAAATTGAAATAATAATATGAAATATTTATCAAATTCAACAAATTTTTATTTCACAATATACAAAAAACTCGGGAATTTCATGTTTTGAAGTTTATGTTGTCGAGGTGTTTACCGTTTGCCTCCTGGCACTCTTGGACGCGAACTCTAAAATTTATTATGACGCGGCGACAAGTGTCAACTGTCAACAGTTATGGCTTCAATCTGTCTGCGTATATTCTGCTTAAGCTCGATCAGGGTCAAGGATACTAAACCTTTTATACTATCCTTGGATCAGGGTCACAGGGTGGCGGGTTGGTTTCGATAGACCTGACTCTTGAGATATCCCCATAAGAAAAAATCACAAGGAGTCAGGTTCGGACTTCTGGGGGGCCACTGAATGTTCCCTCTTCGTGAGATCAATTTTCCTGGAAATAGCGCTTGAACAACGGGACGCGTAAGATTCGATGTATGGCTGGTGGCTCCATCCTGCTGAAACCAAGTCTCCTGATTGTACCCTTCAAATTCTTGAAGAGCAGGAACCAAACAAGTCCGAATCATGTTCATATAACGCTGAAAATTAACAGTTAAGGCTGATCCTACCGGCCAAAATTGGTTATTTTTTCATTTTTTGGGTGTAATTAATTTTTTTTATTATATGTATCATACATCAAATTACGCGTATTTTTAATATCTACACCGCTAAATAAGTTTCATTATTAAAAAAAATGCATCACGTAAAAAGTAGACCGCAATCGTTTTATTTTTATTGTTTTTGCATTGTTTGGTATCTAGATCTAAAGATAGCGCTTCGATTTTTTGGATTAACATTAATAATACTATTCCATAGCCCCCACTGAGTCTAAAACAAGACGGAAAAAATTATTTATTTAAATAAAAGCAAGAACGTAGAGAACGATGTATCTTCATGCCTACGATACTTTTAGAAAAGAAAATACGCAGACATGTGTACAACGATGTACTCGATATAAATCAACAATAACCAGTTTAAAAAAATGGTGTATTGTTTAAATAATCGCATGTTATTTTTGTATATTTTGCACATTTAGTTCTCCAACTTGGCCGCGAGAGGCGCATATCCTAAAAGGGTGCCCAGTACACAGCTGTGGATTGTTCAGGGAGAAACTTTCAGTTTTAGTAGACCATAGTCAGCATCAGGACCAACAGATTTTTGCGAGCGTTTGTATTTTCGCAAGCGTTGCTTTTTTCTTAAATTTGATATTTTTTTGCAGTGTTGTTGTATGTAGAAGCCTAGTCCATTTCTCAACATTTTCTTTTGCAGTTCGTCATGGTAGGAACCACTATTGCTGTTGAAAGACAAAGCAGCACCTGTACACCTTGCTGTGTACCCACCTTTCAACGAAAAGTTTACCCTTTTTCCACCAACAAATTTTCCTACAATAGAGTTGTAACATTCCGCCAAATTGTTGTTGACGTTATGCAACAAGCTCCATGCATGATCTGCCACTCTTCTGTTGCGCGAAACAATGTGATTGTAAAAATTATTTTGTTTTAACTTTTCTACCGAATTTATTGCTCCTGCCGCTCGTTTCAAAATTCTTTTCTCTTCGGTGCAAAAAGAGCTTTGGTTACGAATGCATTCCGTATGATCTCTAAACACGTGTAATGGTCCGTTTTCTATATCCCTTTTTAATTGCATTGCTCTTTCTGTGAATGCCATACCATCAACTTTAGTCCAAAAAACTATGGCTGAACTAATAGGTTTAACCCCAAAATCTTTCTTTGTTCAATGTCGTATGCGGTATTATTTTTAAATCGGTCAGTTTAGTCAAGTAATTTCTCAATACATACATGATTTTTGCATTCTATTTTTTCTACGTGGAATTGAGGTCCATATGGTGCAGCTAACAATATTTTTTTGTACACGTTACCGTCTGTCACCATCAGCAATTAGTTTTCCATAAATTAAATTGTGCATTGAGGTCGACTTTTTGAATCCTTCTACTATAGCGTCGGCTTCCATTGATGTAGAAGTCCCATTATGGTTTTTATAACAGACGTGAGGATTTCGATCAGTTTTGTATTTCTCATTGTCACATATTGTGCAGTACTTATTGCGGACTGCCATGAATAAGATTTTTTTAGTTTTAGCTGCGATTATAGCTGCCACCCCAGAGGAAGCATTGTAATTTGAGCGGTAGCTTCGTTTGCTTCACGCACCGTCAGCAATCACAGCAATACATGGAATTCCATCTGAATTTACGTCACCACATTCTATCACAATTCTCCTTTCTTCTGCTGCTGCTTCTTCGATTTTTTCCCACGCGGATTTTTTGATATTAGCGACAACTACGTCAGAACATTTGTTGTACAATTTATTGGACATAAATGGTACATCTATGGATATGGAATTTGATAAGAACAGAAACTTCAATGAAAACAACGTACTAGGTTTTTCAAAATAAAAAATACTAATAAAAAATTATGTAATAGCTATTTGTTCACCTAGGCAAGAAAGTGCATCTGTTCCTTCCAAGGCCTGGAGGAAAAGGCACTTTCTTTGAGAGGTGAATATATTACATAATCACATTAAGTGGATAAATTCTAACGAGTCAAGTGTGCTATATAAAATTTTACCAACATCTCAACATTCAAAATAAACGTTGAATATGATTAATAATAATTTTTTTAATGGCTTTTATAAATTAAATTTCTTGGTAATTTTTGCATTATTGTGGTTGGTTAAGTATTTTCAACATTGAAAACATTATTATATCCACCACAAGGCACGTTTACTATTTGTTTATAGCCCACGTTGATTTATGGTTCTTTGAAGTCGTAATATAAGGGTACGAAAACAGGTAGACAGTTGAACCCCTGAAATATTAATAATAGTAGTAAGACAAGCTGTAATATTGGTTGCGTTATAGCCAAAAGAAAGGGGCAGATTTGAAATCTGCACTTGGGTCAGATCAGCCTTAATGCACGACCTTCGAGGTCTTCAAAAAAGAATGGGCCGATTATTCCGGTTGCTGACATTGCAGTCCAAACTGTAACCTTCGGGCTATGCAGAGGCCTTTGATGTTGCTTTCATGGGTTTTCTTCACACCAGTAGCGACAATTTTGATTGTTCACATGGCCATTAAGGTGGAAATGTGCCTCATCAGAGAACAAGATGTTGTCCACTATTGGAAACCGGTTGATGATTTCGTTGGCGAAAAAAGTCTATTAGCGGAGTCCGTCGGCTTCAGTTTTTGCACCAATTGAATTTTGTATGGATGCAAATGTAAATCCTTGTGAAGGATGCGAAGAATGGATGATTGTGTCACATTTGAAACAGCAGCGCGCTTTCGCGTCGATAAACTTGGTTCTTCGCGCACTGACACTCTCACCGTCTCAATTAGTCCTTACTGACCTGCGACGACCGGAGATGCGTTTATTCAGTGTTGAACCAGTTTCCTCAAAGTTGCTAACCCATGACTGGATCGTCTGGATGCTTGAACATTGCTGGATATTGTGTAAATTAAATTTATTTCTGAATCTACGGCGCACAGCAGTCGCACAATTGTTGTTAAGGTAATACTCTCGTACACAAAAAGCACGCTGTTCTACCGTGGAACGCTGCATGGTGAATGAATTTCCCAGGTTCCTACTGTCATTTTAGACGTTTCCCATTACTCTACCACAGCTAGCAATGATTTTACAGAGAAAACATAAGTTAAGAACATTTTGGACCACCTTGTATAACAAAAGAAAGAAGAAAGCCATTGTTCTTGTAAACATAACCTTATCAAGAAAGCGAAGATTAAAGGATTACCTCATACAAATTATTTTGGGAAAGATATTGATCAAAGAACAACTGGAACAGCCTGCAGGTAACGCTTCTAATAATTCTCGCGGTTAAGAAAATATGGAAAAAAGTTTTATTTTGATTCGAATACAGCGAATATTATTTTAGTTTACAACCGTTACACGCATTGTTGTTTTACAGGTGTGTCCTCAAGGGTTTTACTAAGTTTTCAGAAGAAGTTACTATTTTGCATAAAGTTAACAGCTTTGAAAAGAAAAATGCACAAGATGTATACATTCAAAGTCTTTTTGAAGTCCATCACGTTAAAGATACTAGAAAACGCTAAAATGAGCCAAAGAAGCTGAAATCACACACTACTGTGCTAATATTAATAGATTACGCACAACAATTTGCAAAGAAGCTTTTATAAACTTGCCCGGAATAAAGAAAAAGAGAGTATGGCGCATGTGGCAGTTACAAGCCAGAGGGAGTACTCCGAAAGATGGAAGAGGTAGGTCAGTTGAATCAAGACACAATACACCAATAGTATTAAAAAAAATATTTATCTGCTTCCCTTAATATTAAAATCGTAGACAGTATAAATTCCAGGAGATGGAAACTGTTTATTCACCTCGATAGCAGACCAAAACACAGGGAACACAGCACCGCGGGATTATCTCAAACAGGAAGCTTTCAACTTAAGAAAAAATAATGTCATACATCAGAGGAAATTTACAAAAATTCTAATTGTTACTGGAGGAAAATGTAAGAAATCTGGCTCCGCGCTACAATCATCTGTCACATGTCTACGGCCCAGCACAACAAATAGAAGCCTATTTAGAAGACCTAGGGGAAGAGGGGTTTTGGGGAGAAGCCGAATCAATAGCAGCAGCAGCAGAAATACTAAAGTCGTCAATAGAAATACACTACGAAACAGGTCCGACCTCAATTTCACAACTGATGACACCATCACCAATCGAAGAAAATCTTAACCTGCCTAAGGTTCTTGTCTATGCGGATGACCTACTAATCAATAGCGGTAGAGGAGGAAGACGCGGGGAAGGGGAAAATAACGGAGTAGGAACGAAACAAATACCAGTGGGAAAGAAAACGATGGACTTCGAGCCGACAACTGCAGAGGGGAAGGCTGGACAAGAAGGAAGAAGAATCGAGAGTCGACATTAAAATTAAGTGGAAAAATACGATTTGGGGTTAATATTAAGTTATTAGCTATTAGGAAACTAAGATAGGTGGAATCTGTTACCTTAGAACAATAGATAGATAAGAGATACGAATAATGTGAAACTTTGTTACCAAAGTTTATTAGGGTCAAATGCATATCGCGTAACGGTCCCGCTTACGTACTCAAAATCAAAATCAAAACTGCCCGATGTTGCAGCAGCGATGCCTTGCGGTATGCATTGCAGACATGCTAACGTTGTGCAACACCCCACCCGATCCCACCCTATCCATTAAATTCCTACCCACCTACTGGCATGGGGTGTGCCTGGCGTAATCCAGGAGTGACCCTCGAGTCAGCTCTATGTCAGATGATGATGATGATGATGATACATAGATGTGTATGTCTACTAGGTATATACTGAAAAAATAATTTGCTTATTCTTACAGATTTTAGGAAAAACTATTTTATGCTTTTCCTGGAACATTTACGTTTCTGGACATGATCCCTTTTTCAACTAACCGATTCAATTATTAACTCACGTAATGGGTCTGATTTACTTATCTGGTTTATGTATTTGGGCAATATAATATAATTGAGGTGTTACCTACAGGATTCGAAGTAGGGCTCGAAATACCAGGGCTACGGTAGATGACACAGGGCAGCTGCTATGTAATTACTGGATCGAGTTTACTGAAGACTGACTTCTTTAAAGGTTCATTACCAGATACTCATAAGCAGTAACCGGATATTGATTTTACGGGTTATGGCAATGCGACGAGAAAGGCACTGGTAAACCATCTCATTGTTGTTCCCTAGTACATAATTATCATCGTAGTAATACTTAAATTAAAGGCCCCGGCTCCCCGGCAGACCTATAATGGTCAGAGGAAGCGAAGAGTCACCGGATCACCGATGTAAATTGCAACTTGGAACGCAGGAAGTTTATGTGCACCAGGAAAATTAACTAATCTTACAGTAGAAATGAAAAAATAAAGTTGAGTATACTTGGAACTAGTGACGACGTGAAATGGCCAGGATCAGGAAAATGTTTATCAACAAACGGCATGATGTACTATGCTGGTAACGATAACTTAACTTAGGAATGGAGTTGGTATTACTGTGGAAAAGGAAGTTAACAAATCAGTAATAAGTTTTATCTCATGTTCCGACCGAATTATAACTATTTAAATCGACTCGAAGAAAGGAAGAATTAGCATTATGCAGGTGTATGCAGCGACATCGGACGAGGAAGACGCTGAGATTGAAGACTTTTATGCGCAATTAGAAGCTTTTCTGCAATTCACCAAAAAAAGAAGAGGGAACCATAATAATGGGCGACTTAAACGTCAAAGTAGGCAAAGTTAAGACTGAAGGTTGTAACGGTTTCCGCGACTAACAGAAGACAACCCGTTTTACATATATAGGAATTTTAATATTTCGAAGTTCGTTCAGGACAAGACGACGCTGAGCGGTTTTGAGTTTAAAATTTTGGGGGAAGGAGATTCTAAAAGACAGTTTTCCGTAATTAGGTCAGTGGGTTAAACGATGTCAACCTTACCGGACGTTTATTGCGAATCCTGAATTATCTATTGAAATCGTTTGTCGATTGGGAATTAGTTTTCCGCTTTGAGAGTCACTTCACACAGGAGCTTTTCCCATAGTTGACGGGAAACAAATCTCCAGGAATTTATTTTCCAATATAAAATTTACTCCGGTAAAGAAGATTTGGTTTGGTGTTACGCCACAGTCCATCAACTGGTGAGTTGGTTATAACCAGAAATTGTTGTCTTATCGTAATTTCCAGAATCTTAATTCTAATCTCAGATAAATTGAATTAGGCAAAATTCGTACAGCGGGATTTCCAGAAATTAAGACAATGCAGTAGAAAAACTCTACATTTATACGTATTGTTCAAATTGATACGGTGTCCCCGCCGAGTAACCTTGTGAGGGTTTTTCCCGAACCGAGTGGACACCTGGGTCTATCGATACAGAGTCTGGTATAGGGTCGAGCTGATTGCCGCTACGTATTGATCAAGGGAAGTGCATTTTTAAAAACTGTATAACCTTGTCTTGTTGTTTACGATTTCGTTATGTTTATTTAAGAATTAATTTATTAATTGAATGGGGTCAACGGATTGTGTCATTGGGATTTAATTGGCGTTATGTGTACATATGAAATACTATTGTAATATTCCATATTCCAATTTTACGTAAAGCAGATATACAGGGTACTCCAATAGTGGATTGATATTGCATTTGTAAGAGTTCACGCCTTGAAGATAGTTTTTGATTGTTGATCACGCATGTATTCGTGACGCGAAGGCCTACGAAGTTACGGAATGCGCTAAAATTTTCTAACATATGGTCGTGTAGCGCAATAAGGGTCCTAAAAATTGTTTGAGTGTTGCCAAGTTAATTTCCGTTATATTCCGGTAGAGTAACGTAAAATTGGGACTTCTACTTTTATTTTAAATCATTGTTCTTGCATAGAAATTTTAGAACTGTAAATGGGTTTTGTTGGTGTATTAAGTAAACAGAGATTTGGCTGTAACTTGTCTTTTATTTTACGACGAAGTATTTGGATTGAAGTCTACGTAAAGGATAGATATAAATAATATAAAGGTAGGTGATTATTTTTCTTAGGGTCCGACTTCTCATTTACCACCTCGGACGATGCTAGAAAATTATAAGTCGGTAGCGCCTATTAATTATTTGTTTTGAACCTACTTCTTCTTCGATTGGGTTTCCGGGAATCTGGCATCTGTCAATGCGTAATTGTCTACCTAAACAGTGGCGGAGTGATGAGGTTGTTTTTGTAATTCAACCAATTTTTGTATATAGTGAATATGGTTTAGGACAGCGAAATGAGAAAGGGCAAGGATTGATAGAATTTTGTCAAAACGGGGAATTAGTGATAATGGATACAATATCTAAAATGCCAAATCATAGACTGTACTTACGGAGATCACCTATGGACAACAAACAAAGAATTGTCAGAAATCAAATAGACTATGTAATAGCTATATCAGCAGAGCAGGTATCGAGTCGGATCACAATCTGTTGGTTGCAGTACTACATATTAGACTAAAGAAATTAAAGTACAAAGCTAACAGAGAAGAAATCGATGTAAAAAGACTAAACGAAGAAAGTGTAGTAACTACTGCACTAGAAAGAGTTAACAACAATCTCAATAACATCGAAGAAGAAAATAGAAACACTGAATATGTGAATAAGAAATGGAGAAATAGTGAAACAGCATTATTAGGAGCCCGCCAAGGCTCCTTACCTCCAATAAAAGCCAATAAAAAGGTTGGGTGACAGATGATATTCTAAGTCTCAGGAAAAAAAAACGTAGTTATAAAAAAAAATGAGGAAAAATACAAAGAACTAAATCAATTAATTAAATGAAAAATTAAACTTCTCTAAGTTGGCATTAATATTTATTTATTTATAAGAACAGTGGTGACATTTCGAATTACATAATCTACCATTTTTTCTACAGTGGCAACTATTATTACGATAAAATGTAGTGCAGTTGCACCTGCTATATCCTTGCATACTTCCAGAGCAATAGCCGCTGCTTTCCTAATGTTGATTTGCGAAGAATATCATTTATATGTAGAAAATCTGAACTTGCGCGAGGTTCAAACTGGTTTCGCACACATATTTGTTGTAAAACTCCATCCTTTTTTCCAACTTTATAATTTGCATTATCTTTATCCACTGCCATTACAACAGGAATTACATTTCGGAACGATCCGCAAGCACGGTCAACATCCGGAATAGAACAGTTACATTGGTGCCCATTGGACAGGGTGGATATTTTGCATTCGAACTCTTTAACATTTTACGTGCTTGTTCTTGAAGATTTTTCACAGCAGTTTTTTTCTCTAAACTTTTAGGACTTGCATTATTTTCAGGATACTCCTCATTACTGATATCGAAATATTAATTTTTTGATTTCCTCCTTTATTTGCTTCTAATAAATGTTCTAACTTTTTTCGCTAGTAATTTTTCTAATGATTTCAGGTAAATTTGTCGTGGTATGTCCTTCTTTAGGTTTTATCTCAAACAACGCTTTATACGGGAATATTTTTAAGCCGGCATCTATTTTTCATAAACTGAATTGTATTTAAGCCATTTGACCATTCCTTAGTATTATTATCAAACATCCACGTTGCTAACATCGCTTCAATATCTTTATTTGCTCTTTCTACACTTCCCTGGTTTTGGCTATGACGAGGTTTCCCGTTTACTAATTTTAATCCTTGCCACTATGCAGATACAACTCGAATCACTTCATTTACAAACTCTCGACCATTGTCACTAAAATGTAAAATAAGATTGTAAAATCTAGGATTCAAATATCTACATACCTATGCAGTATGCATGGCGGCCAAAAAATAAGAAAAAATGTCTTTTACATGTTTGGCTACTTCGAGGACTGTCTTGGATTTTAAGGTAGGTACGTAAAATGCGATAAACTTGGTTTGTGAACCTAAACAAACTAGTTTAGGTTCACAAACAGTAACCAGTAATCCTGCCTTTGCTGAGTGTGACCTCCAATCGACGACGCAGTCCAAGCCGAAAATTAATCATAGTGTTGACAATTTTTAATTTCTGACACAACAATGAAGGGCTACTCCAATTATTTGGTCAGATTTATTTTCTAACACCAGTTTGGTGGTTGTACAGTTACAGTTACAGTAAAAGTAAAGTATGAACGGAAATATACAAAAGTATAAATTAATTAGTAAATTGTAAGATTTATTGGTAGGTATCCAATCATTTTTACGATTTCTTTACAACTTTGCAATAATTGATATATTTAGAAGCGTTGCTACTTGGTATACGTATGAACAGTGTCTAGACATGCAGTTCACTCTACAGTGTACCCTTATTAGAAATTGTCATGAATATATAATAAATCATCTATTCATCCACTGCGGTGAAGTAAACAAGTTCAGCGTTAATATGACGTGCAATAGACTAATAACGAAAGTTTCGATAAATAAAACGAAGTAATCTTTTAGAAACTCTTTTGAAACGAGAATGTATGCTTCCTAACAAATTTGATGGTATTTTAAAATAAGAATAAATTCAATAGCACTAACATCGATAATTTAATTTAGAAACATTGCCGGTGGTCTAATTTATAATCCGACCTCAACTGGTTTAAAACCTGCGTCCCTCTACTTAGAAGTAAACGGGAGAGTAAGTCAAACAAGTAATGAGCTTGAATTACATAAAAGTGCAGATGGCCAACAACATAAAATTGTTTAAAAAACTGCAATAAGTAACCAAAAAATTTAAATTATCAAGCTACCTTACAAGTATTGTGTGGAACATTAAGAATATGAGGGTAAATAGCAAGAAAAGATACGAGGGTGATGTGTGAAAAAACAACCAGGCATAGCTGCGGCTATTTAATACTTAAATTACTTAGTAATTTTTTAAATCAGAGTTTCACTGCTGAGCCAGATTTCGTTCTCTTTTCACATTCAATTGCAGATTTTTCTTGCCTCGAAATTAATCTTGGATTGTAAGCTTTCCACAACAATGAAGTTTGTCACAGTTGGACAAGAAACAAAAACGTTATTTATATTTTAGTGAATTAATGTAAGAAAATCTTTGAAGCTCAATATATCCGTAATTGTGCCGAATTATAAAACATTTCTAGGTGATTTAAGTGTTAAATGTGTTTAGAATCACTCCAGCTTTCCAAAACAACAAAGTTAGTCAAATAAGACAAGAAATAAAAACAGTTATTACATTTGAGTGAATCGATGTAAAAAAAACCTTGATGCGCCATATCTCCGCAACGTAGCCGAATTTTAAGAAAGATTATTAGGTAGTTTAGATGTTGAATAACCTCAGCTATACATGGTTAAAGTTATTTACATGTGTTTAGAATCACCCAGGATATATATGTATATATATATATATACAGCGTTGTCCAAGAAGCGCGCGTCGGTCAATAATTACTAAACCGTTGAACTTATGGGAAAATTTTCTTAATAAAACTTTTAACGTTTCATCTCTGCTACAACCCAAAATTATTTTCAAGTATACAGGGTGTAT
>JABXWE010037192.1:0-10895 GCA_014611495.1 Limonius californicus
TTACTGAAAGTAGTGGCTTCCTTTGAAGTGCCCAGGTACCAAATTTCATTAAAATTGGTTCACACGTTTCTGAACAGCATACAAAAATGTGATTTTTTAAGTAAACTTTGAACTCCTCTCACGGGCAAACGGAACATTTTGGTATATGACAAAGTTGGGTCCAATCGACTTCTTTTGACCTTGAATACGTGGTAGCTCTATGTCCCAGGAGTTTTGGGACACCCTGTATATGAATTCTTTGGTGGATAGTATATTTAGTTCACGATTGAATTGCTGGGTCCTTGTAAACTAAGGGGCATTTAATATTATCCTGAACACTTTATTTTGAATACCTTTTTGAAATTTGTTCATTTGCGTTTAACTGGCATTACACCAAATTGGGCACCCATAAGTTAAGATGGGTCGAATGATGGTAGTGTACATGAGTGTATCACATTCAATTCTTAGGGGAGATTTTATTTAATAGGGGATATAATTTTACCAGCTTTATATGAATCTCGTTAACTTTTTACTAATATGGTATCCCCACGCCAGCCTCTTGTCAAGATACACTCTAAGGTATTTAACAGCACACTGTTGGCACTATTCCAAGGGATGATTTGATCGTTGATCCGCAAGTTGTGAACGTTTGGCAATCTACGAATAGTAAATATTTTAACTTCAGGCTTTGGTGTGTTGAATTAGAAATTCCACTTGAACCATCGCGTCATAATAGCTACACTCAATGGAATTTGGTTAATTGTAGTATTTATATCTACGCTTTGGCGAAGTATAGACGTCTACTGCTTGGTGTTTCAGGTATGTCATGAACGAATATATAGAATAAAAGAGGTCCTAGTATCGAGCCCTGGGAAACTCCTGCTTCTATTGGTTTAATTTCGGAAGTTGTTGAGTTTACAACTGTTAAAGGCATGTAATCATTCAAACTTATTATTTAAATGCAGATATCGACCTTATTATTAATTTTAGGATAACAGAAAAGGTATGCTTCAGTAAAAGTGATACAGTTTCGGGCGGCGAGCAATTTTAGTAATCGATTGTACGGTATTTTACTTGCTAAAAGAATATAATTGAACCGCAGCCCGTAAATGAATATATGTGATATTTGCATTTGAAAAATCATTACGTAATTTCAAATGAAAATATCTTGCTTATTATTAACTTTCCGTTGTCAGTAAAAATTAATTTATCTTTCCCGCTTAAACCGGAAGTCGTCAATCATTTTGTTTTAGTTGCCCGAAATACTCACGATCTAAAATCGAAATTTTGCTAAGTATATTAGTTAACAATACCTAAGTTAAATAACATGCTGGGAATTTAATAACTACCTGTGTATATTCAGATATTTAATTAATAATAAATTATTGCCTATGAATGTACGAGATGTGTTCAATTGAAACCCATCTTTGATTTATAAAAAATGTATTCAACAATTTAATTACAAATAATTACCGTCACAGTTAAGGCACCTATCCCATTGTTTTACTAACCGACGTATATCCTGCTCATAGAATTCTTGTGGCTGGTGATTGAAGAAGTCTTCCACAGCTATCTGTACTTCTGTGTCAGACTCAAAATGCCGACCTTTTAACGCCTTTTTCAGCGGTCCAAAAATATGGAACTCGCAAGGCGATAAATCTGGGCTATAGGGTGGATGCTCTAAAACCCTCCATTTCTTTCATTGACGATTTCTTTTTACCACACTAACAACATGAGGTCTCGCATTGTCCTGCAGCAAAGTGACCTCGCGCCTAAGTTTTCCTGGACGTTTCCATCTTATTGCTTGATGAAGCTTGTTCAAAAGTTACATTCTACAGATTTGCATTGGAATTTACTCCAGGTTCCTTAAACTCTATCAACAAGGGTCCTTCATGGTCGAAAGAAATGTTAACATCACCTTGCCTGCAGAAGGTTGTGCTTTAAACTTCTTCGCTGGTGTGATCTTGAATGCTTCCACTACATCAACGATAATTTACTGGATGGCTCGTAATAATGGTTTCGTCAACAGCAACTATTGACAGAAGAAAGTCATCACCATTTTGCCTATAGTTTGTGAGGTGTTGCAGCGAAAAACCCATTCGAAGCATTTTTGTTTATTAGACCAGAGACAAGGAATCCTTGCGAACAAACTTTGCTGTATCCCGGATTACGAACAGTATTATGGATAGATCCTACACTCGCACCAACAATTTCTGCAATTTCTCTAATTGAAATTCGACAATTTTCACTTAATAAGGCCTTCCACACATGCCATATTGTCTTCTGTTAATGCAGTACACCGTGCACCTGGTCGAGGCTCATCCTTCTTTTTCGTTCTTAAATTTTGGGCACCATTTCTTTACAGTTGGGTACGCAATACATGCATTTCCATACATTGCTTGCATTCGCGTATGAGTCTGCAATGGCTGCAGACGCTCACCGCTTAAAATTCTGGGACCGCACGCTGATCAAGCTTGGACGGATTTTCAACAACAAACGCCATTTCAAAATCGAAGTTTTAAAAGTCAGAATCAAATTCAAACGCCAGAAACTTATTAATGTGTTGCTTACAAACACTACTAACATTAATACACGTCATTTGAATTATTGCATTTGTTTTCAAGGCCAAGTCGATCAAAGATGGGTTTCAGTTGAACAAGCCTCGTATATATGTGATCACACTCGGTAGTTATTTCAAGACTGGACTATATTTAATAGTTTTTATGTTATTTCCCATCCATAATAGAATAATGGCACTTAAAAGACAAAAAAGATGATTTCAAGATTGCGTTATCGTAATGGAACACGCAGTATTTTGATGGATAATGGAAAAGCCTATTACTTTCTCAATATAGTGTTTTTATTTTTCTTTTAAGCAGTAAGTAAGGCCATAACAATTCAACTAAAAATTACCAATGTAAGCGGTGCAAATGCTACTGTTCGAAAATAAGTTTTATTTTAAGCACGCCATATTATATGTTAAGTATCAAGAAAAAATATTAGGCATAACCATAGTAGGAGTTGTGTGAAGTTTCCGTTGTTGTTAATGCTACTAAAGTGGCTTAAAATAAGCAAAAATTAGTCTCTTCTATTGTCACCTTAGGTACGTTCATATGCGACCTTTCTACATACGTTTTCTTAACTATTAAAACATGTCAATGATTGTAATAGAACAGGGGTCTCCAACTTTTTAGCCTAAGGGCCACACTGACTCTTCCACTAAGTCCTAAGGGTCAAGCCTAGCTAGCTCATCATACGAACATACTGTAGTTTCGAGTTACACGCAAATTTTTGTACTGGGACAGCCGGCGAGTGTGATATTTATGGCGCATGGCGCGGGGGTGGACTCCGCTCTATTCGCAATTTCGGTTGGTACTTACGGGCAAGTGTCAAGAACATTTCATACGGACATAGCCGATGCGCGTGCTGTGCTTTACGTATTGTTACGACTACTTACGACCATGCTAAATGTATAGTAGTGACATCTTGCGGAGAGTAGAGAAGTGCCATCTTGTGGGGAGCGGCGGAAGTACGCAAAAACGTCAATTATGCTTGATTAGTTGAACTATACAACGCGAGTAGCAAAACTAGAGCATGTTCTGGAAAATTTTTGCTGCGTGATCGCTTGTATGGATAATTCGAGTACTTTTGAGAATTTTCGAATATATTCTACGCACCGAGGACGCGTGGTACAAATACGGGAGACAACCGAGAGTTGGACAATTCCAAAGTTTGAATTCGGAGCGACAAGTGCAAAAGCGAAATATAGTGCGACTAGTGGTATTGTGACTATAGTCTCTTAGTGAAAATACAGTGCGTTTAATTGTAGTGTTTAATTTAATTAAAAGTGTCTTAAAGATAAATCCAGTACATTTTCTTTTCATCAGAACAACTGCTCTTAATAGTATTATTTGGCATTATTTTGATTTGAAGTTACGTCCCTTATGTGTGGATTTGTATAAATATGGGAAAAAAACGAAAGATAAATAGTAAGTGCAGAACATTTAAAGAGCAATGCGGATATCTATATTTCGTGATTGAGTCAAGTAATAAGGCAATGTGTATAATTTGCAATTAAACAATATCAGACCTCAAAGAATACAATATAAAACGTCATTATGAGACTAAACATTCTCAGAATTACTCCAAACTTCCAGGAAGCCTACGGTTAGAAAAATATGAATCTTTGAAACGCGGGTTGAAATCTCAACAATTGTTGTTTAAGAAAGTAAATGCTCAACAAGAAGCAGCAACTCGTGCTAGTTTCCGCGTGGCTCATTCAATAGCGAAACATGGTAAACCATGACGGCGAGTTAATTAAAGAAAAAGCTAATTTATTTAAAAACATCAGTTTGTCAGCAAACACTGTGGCTCGAAGGGTCGATGATATTGCAGAAAATATATTAACTCAGTTGTCTGACAAAAATCGACACTTAAGAGTGGTTCTCTTCGGCCCTGGATGAGTCAACAGATGTTTCAGATACTGCTCAGGTGTTACTTTTTATTCGAGGTCTTGAAGTTCGTAGCATTCACGGCACGACGATATTTTTAAATGGAGTTGAAAATGCTGTTCAGAAAATCAATCTTCAATGGAAAAATTTGATGTGTATAACGACTGATGGTGGCAAAAACATATGTGGAAAAAATGAAGGTGTCGTTGCTCTCGTATCAAAGGCTGTAGAAAATGACGATGGTTCAAAACCATTAATCGTAGGTACATTGCACCATTCACCAACAGTCTTTGTGCGGAAAGTGCTTGGATATGTCAGAAGTTTTAAAGCCAGTCATGTCAGCTGTCAATTATATCAGATCACATGCGCTCAATCATCGTCAATTCCGCGAGTTTATTGAAGAGATTGGAGAAAATGACCGTGGAAAAGTTTTAACGCGATTTTTTGAGCTCCGAGCAATAATCGAAATTTTCTTGAATGAAAGGAATCGTCCTCTGGCTGAGTGGTTATAGAAGTTATCATTTTATACAGATTGAACTAAACATATGAATGACCTTAATTTAAAATTACAAGGAGAAAACCAGCTTCTACCTGATTTATAGACTCATATTAAGTCTTTTCGACAAAAAATTGTTTTGTTTCAATCTCAATTGAACAAAAAATGTTTCACGCATTTTAATACATGCCAAACATTCAGGCAGCAAACTGAAACTCAATTCCCAGTAGATTTCGCAATTGAAGCTTTGAGTGCTTTAAAAATAAGTTTTGAGTCTCGTTTTTCAGATTTTGATGCAATTGCAAACGATATCAAGATTTTTCAAAATCCTTTTTGCGCCGATATAGAAACCCTTGCGCTAGAACTTCAAATGGAAATGATTGATTTGCAGTGTAGCAATATTTTTAAAGAAAACTATTAAAAGTCATCATTGCTGGAATTTTATAAGAGTCTTCCACTCACACAGTTTGATCAGTTGCATAAATTTGCCTGTGGCTTTTTTCCGCTTTCGGCACTACTTATCTGTGTGAAAAA
Source organism: Limonius californicus (assembly GCA_014611495.1). Lineage (NCBI taxonomy): Eukaryota > Metazoa > Arthropoda > Insecta > Coleoptera > Elateridae > Limonius > Limonius californicus. Next base: position 5,461 of record JABXWE010037192.1, read on the forward strand.
ACATTCTCCAAAATGAAATATACAAAAAATATTTGCAGTTCCAAGTTAACTGATGAGCATTTGAAGTCTCTGCTGATAATTTCCACTAGTAAACTTGATCCACAACTGCAAACAATTGTCAGTGGAAAATTACAGCAACATACATCTCATTAATCATAATTATAATGTTTAATTTCCTTAAGTGAATTACCTATGTATGTCATTTATAGTATGTTTTTAGGATAAATCTCATATCATTAATTACAGTTGAAATGTTCAATTTCATTATGTATGTCAGTTATTGTGTTTCTTAATTGGTCGTTAAATAAAAACATCTGATTATAATTTTGTATGATTTACATACATTGTAAATTTTACAATGTAATCAAAATAAACCACGGCGGGCCGGACTGGAGGTTCTCGCGGGCCGATGTTGGGCCGCGGGCCGTAGTTTGGAGACCCATGTAATAGAACAAACAAATTATCAAAAAAAAAGATAAGAAATGACGTTTAAGATTTGCCAATGTAGTAAAAGATACGCTAATTTAATCTACGTACTTTTATTATGTATTTGGACCTAATTTAGTTGTACTTTTCCTCCTTATTTACAAACACATAACCTTCTTCTTCACATGCCATATCCGTTCTGCGGACGTTGGCTATCATGTTGGCTATCACAACGTTATTGACAGTCGCACACAACCCCAGTACGTACATTGATATATACTTTTCATAATCAATTTATTTTGTCACTATACGCATTACCTTCTACATTGGCTGCGTTTATTTAGATCAATTTCATCAAATTAGTATGCATTTTAGATGGTTTAATTGGTTCTTGATAGATAATTATGATTTTAAACTTTAATGATATTGATAATTTCCTAATTTAATTCTTATTGCCAACGTAACGTCAAATTGAAGAACCCCAATTATAATCATTAGAGGGTATTTAACAAATCAAAAGTATTAGTGAAACTGAGGCAAACTGCTTTGCCATTTCTTAATTTAACCATTGATATATTGAATTTGGTGTAAATAAGAATTGTAGTAAATCGTAAACCCGGGTGTTTGTAAAAATCTAATATAGATGATTGGTAAGTTGTCTTGGTTGTCAGATAAGCCCATTGCGAATTTTGCTTGCCGCAAATTTATGTCTTAACTTTATACGCAGCGCACTTAGGTTGGTAATAAGGTAGATTCCTCAGTCTGTTGACAATTGTCAAATATTTATAGGCGATAGTTCGGACTTACTGTGATTTCATGGTTATTTGACTTTTACTGTCTCACATTTTAACAGAAAGCGTTTAGGATGGCATACTCTTTTTACAACGGAAGCAAGATTAATAGAATATGGATCCTCTAACTACAAGACTGTTTGGAAGAATATCATGCCTAATGTCCAAGTTGTCTCTAAACAATTCTTATGGACCTTGCAGTACTCTAAACAACTGATTTGGAAGACGGGAAGCATTACCAAAGATATGAAGAAGGGTAACTATCGGTAAATGTGGTACGAATACTATCAATACTGCTAGGAAAACAATGGAAAATCCTCGTAAACCCCCCATTTGTGATTATTTTATTTCGATAAATGTATTTGTAGGCACGTGTGCTCAGCTTATACAATACGCAGATGTTTTTTATCGAATATTTTAGAGAATCCATTAAAAATAGTTAAACATAGAATTTTAAAATGGTTTGCAGAAGCATCTTTTACTAAATTAGCTGATGTTGTATTGGTATTTTATTATAACCACCGTCGTGTTTATAAGTGAGGTTGTGTGAACACGTCAATAAACTTTGGCATGCCTTTACCCAAATAACTTTGAACGCTCGTGTGTGTTATCACCCGTTATAACAGGAGTACAATTTATGAAATTTTATCGTCGTATAGATACTTTTAGACATCTACATACATACCTTTATATGTATTTCCTTGTTTGTTGTACTCATCGGTTCACCGTTTTTAATATTCTAAATGAACACCCGGTATGTATATGTTGTTTTTTTTATAGAAATTATTTATTTTGACGAGTTTAAGTCAAAACTGTTCACTTTAAAGTACTTACTTACTCCTTGGCTTGAGCAGTTCATGAAGGCCATAATCTCCCTCTAGGGTTGCGGAGCCTGGGGTTTTACGTGGGACGGTGGCTGCCCGCCCCCTCACTTTAATGTACAGAATATAATATGAAATTGTTTTTCAAATGCGAAATGAAGATGAAAATAATCACCAAATTCGCATTTCTTAACGAAAATATTCCAATATGTAAAGCATTTCCGATTTTTTTCCATCGCAGTTTTACATGCTGTAGCGATGATCCCACAGTAGTTGTATATTTGTTTTAAACCACGTGAGAACATTCTAGATTCGCGTCTAAAAACTCGGAGTGATTTCATTTTGCGTATTTTATATCGGTTTTTATGTAGTTTTTGTATATTTATTCACTTCAGTTCACGCAATCCGGCGCAGATTATTTAATCAATTAAAATATTTATCTGGAAAATTGGTATCGCACTTCTTCGACGTGAACGTGCTCGTAAAAACAATCTAAAGAAGAATTTGGATGTAAAATTAGTCAATATTGCGGTGTGGACTTTTCCTCCCTGTTTGCTTCTAGGAAGACTTGACATAACAGGATCTTAAGCTCCAGGATAACAATTTTAAAGGTTTCCCAGGTCTGATAAAATCGATAAAGTTGATTCTCTTCATAGGACACGTCTTTTCCTATTATTAATGCTTAACTATTCCCTCCTACGTAGCTTTCCTCGCTAGAATGACTAAGATATTTGAAATAAAACACAAAATTTTCACTTTATCATGTATTAGCTATTTTACTAAGAAGTTTTTTTTTGTTGAGGGAGTGGAAATAGTTTTGACGTCGAACATTGAGCCAAAATCTTTTTTAAGGGTTGCTCCTACCGTCTGGAATGCTCGTCTTGGACGATTTCCTCCCCATCGTGGGGGACCTCTTCGGGGACTTGTTGTTCCTCTCTGGAGACGGAGATTGATGGCCACCCCCGTTGGCTGTGTCCTTTCCGGACGTTTTTAGGCGCACCTTTGTGTCCAGATGACGAAATCTGGAATATTAAGCTTAAAGTTACTTTGTGCTCTAATAAATCATGTAGAAAGTTGACACTTTGGAGAAGAAAAATTGAAATTTTTTTATGTATAACTCCACTATTAAGTGACGAGGAAATGCTGCATGACGAATTTTTAAAAATGATTTACTGTGTGCGGAACGCAACTTGTCAAGTTTTTTGGAAGGAATGACGAAGCAAGTCTCGTGTATTCGGTAATGTTAAACAATATATGCAGCCTTACACAAGAAATTTTCCATGAAATCTCGCTAACTGCATAATTTGTATAATTATAGTGCTAACATAGCCCTGGGAGGCTTAATTTTCCTGTCACTCTCATTATTAAAATTAAAGGGTTTCGCTCACCTAATCGGTACATCACTTCCGGCCGCATCCTCTGCGATTCCTTGAAACAAGAACGCTAATGGCCAGCTGATCCAAGAGGCACTGCTAAACGAAAATTTAAAAGGAATTGTTCAATATTAAGAGGCAGTTTTAAGCGAATTAACTTTTCAAGCGATTTATTAGCAATAACCTTTAATAATCAGGCTTATGTTTAAAGGTTTTCAAAATAGGTAGATGTTTTAGTGTTTCAAATTAATGTTTCAACTAGTTTAAATAGCGTATTAAGATTAAATCATCAGGGACCGGCTTGAAAGTTTCGTACATTGATACATTTTTTGATACTTTGTACTGATCGTTGAGGTATAAGCTAGAATAATTTTTCTTGATATCTTTACAGATCCATTATCAGTGTCTATCATTAACTTTTCAAAAGACAAATATGATTTGTATGAATATTATACATATTGTTGTTAGAATTATCTACTGAAATGTTCGAAAAAATGTTTTAAACATTTTGGTCAAGATCACATATTATCAGAGTTCCAAATAAAAGTTTAGAAATAGAAGTGTTTTCAAGGTCATAATCCTAAATTTCAAAAATTAATACTTTTATAAGGTTCCGAAATAAAATTGAATTAGTTTTGTATTCACCTTTGTCAGGATTTGGCTTAGAATAAAGTAAATATTTTTTAGTTTTGTGTTGAATTTTCATCATCGGCCTTTAAAGATTAAAAATTTGAAATATTTCGCTTATTTTGTACTGGTTTTTATTCGAGTATACACCGATGAGAAATATGTAACCAATTGTGGTTTGGTAGTTTTACAAGGATATCCATATATCAATGTGCAACATCCCTTTGGTGGGCAAGAGTCTCTTATGTTTTAACAGCTTCCTTAGCATTTAGCGAGGGGGTTGTTGATGTATAGTTATATGTATGTATATATATATTGTTGTAATATCGTAATGGGGTGTGAAGGTACTTCAATATTTAATTTTTGTTCAATAAATTTTATACTGATGATAATAAACCAGGGATGATGTTTGATTTGGAGCTTTCTATGGAGTAGAAAGGAATGTTTAGTAATTTTTATCCATTACATGCGTTGTTCCAATGGTTGTTCATATCATGTAATTTATTTATAGATAGGAGGTTGTGTTTTAAAAATTTTGATCGTGATTGGTAACAGCGAAAAATAAAAATTTATTGATTAGTTACGAAAAAATATTAGAAAAACTGAAAGGTGTTTGAATGTATTTCCTTTGTGAGTTGGTAAATAATTTGTCAAAGGAATAGTGGATGAGTTTAAATTTGTTTTTAAACAACAGCAATTACTTGTGGGTTCATAACTGCGATTAATATTCTGCAAGATTGGAAAGTGCAGAAATAAAATGAAAGGTTTGCGAGTTAGGGTAGGAAGGCAATAGCGGAATAAGTACTGGACGGAGCCGGGTAGTTGGTTAGTACGACTTCGTACAGCTGGAAGAAATATTTTGGGCCTGGTTGGTGGTATTCTAGGAAGAAAGAAGTCAGTGCTCTGCGACGACGAAAAAGGTGGGTGACATTTGAAAGTTAAGTTTGACAACAAAAGTGAAAATTCAATAGTGCCGTGCAATTTATATCTTTAGATTGTAGTTCAGAAATTTTGTAAAATCAAAGGGCATTAATGATATGGATTTCTTTAAATTAAGACTTCCTTTATAGTGTTCTCCGTACATTCATTATTTTTTCTAAATTAAACAGAATTATAGTGAGTTCTTAATACAGCATTTACCCTGGGAGTCTCATATAGCCGTGGTGATAATTGTGAAGTACCTTCATTAATTTTAATACATTATTTTCAGTAATTTCTTTCTTTGTTTGCTGAACGTATTAAGTAAGGTGGGGGTATACACAACAATATATATATATATATATATATAAATTTCAAAATGTAATAGTACTTCTGAAAATGTTTATCAGATCACACATCGCTAGCTCCCGCAAATTCAAAATTTTGATATTTAACGGTTATATTAATGGTTTTTTGAT
>JABXWE010037193.1:0-11607 GCA_014611495.1 Limonius californicus
TTTTGAGCATCTAGAGTAAAACATATTTTTAGTATTTAGTCATTTGTAAATATTTCATTTAATTTTGTTACTTTGTTGTAAAAATGTTGTAGATAGATAAATATTTTACTATGCGTTAATTTCCGATATTAATTTTAAAGCAGAATAGGATATAGGATAATAATTGTATTGGTCAAAAATAAAAGATAAATAAGTATTTTATAAATAGGTCATATAAAAAAATGGGGTCCCTATCTTAGTTTTTATGATATCGAGGGTTGTTTATAGAAATTTTTTAAAAATAACAAAAATCTAGTTACCATGTTCAGTTACTGATTATGCTTTAAAAAATATGAAATACAAAATTGCGTACTAGAGGTCTTTCGATATCACAACACACTAAGCATCAATAACTGCCACGGTTCATGTCGCGGCCAGCTATAGTTAATGCAATAAAATGGTTTTTAACTGTCATTTAAAAAACAAATGCCATATTTAGATACATGGTTGAAAAGAGAATTTTAAGGCGAATAAGATAGGATAAAAAAATATACAGGGTGCTATTTAAAATAACAAAGTTTGGGTTACTTCCGGTCAAACCGGAAGTTGAAGAAAATGTTTATTTAGCCTAAGAAAATAAGAATCATACCATATACAAAACTTTCAAATTTCAAAATGTTATCTTTTTTTTAAAAAAAGTTACAGGGTGTTACATGTCTCCTGTGTCACCCGGTATAACGCTTATATGAATGTATATACTTAATAGTGGTAAAAGGTTCAATTTTCATTAGGTAATTCATATATATGATACATAAGCAATTATGTTTAGAAGTATAACACGTTAAGCTAACAACCTTTTAAAAAAAATCAGTCATAAGTGTCTTTGTGCACTTCTTTTTCGAATTATTTCCATAATTTCTTCTTCTCCCTAGCTTGATAACCCTACGTTAATTTTAACTTGCTCCTTTACTTGCTTGTCCAGTTTTCGGATCAAGGGCGTATACAGGAGTTCAATGGGGACAGCTGCCCCTCCTTCCAAGGTGACAAAATTTAAAATAAAACAGATTAGTTGTGTTAGTAGCATTAATTGCATTAGAACTCGTAGAGCAAATGCACTTCTATTGAAGGCACTTGACATAGTTAAAGCTAACCAGCACATTCAAATTGTTCTCGCTATGCTAAGAGAGCATCGGGAAGATGCGCAGAACGTCACAGCTGACGTTTTGAAAGAAGCAGGCGACATTGCAACGCATTTAAATGTTTATATAACCGCCACTCCAGTTGCTGGCCGACAAATACATAGAAGCAACCCTCCAGCCGGAAATCTATCCGAATTTTGGAGAACGTCTCTAATAATTCCTTACTTGGATCCCATCATATCATCTTTAGAAGTCAGATTTTCTGCAGACAAATTCATTGACACATTTCCATCCTAGTAGCACGAAAGATGTTTCATTGGAGGAATGAAATGAAAATACTTCATCTTGTGCAACTTTTTACAATTTGGAAGGCATCGAAGGAGACAGGGAAGTGTGGTTCAAAATGTGGAATGAGGTAAAAGAAGCGTCAGATATCATCGACGTTTTAAAAAAGAGCGAATTGTTTTTTCCAAACATTATAAAGGCGCTACTAATTTTGCTTTCGCAGCCCTGTACAACAAGCACTATAGAGCGTTCAATCAGCTCCCTTCGGCGAATTAAAACATGGCTTGATGATGATGATGATTTGAAAGAGCGAGATCTAGGAGCGCTTTTCCAAGCATCTCTATGCACTTAGGCCACATTTGGCCCTTTGTACACCCTAACTAAGAATTTTGAAGAAGAAGAATCTGGGGTAATTCCAACTACAGTAGTGATTTTTAACGTGTCACACATAGCAGTGGCACGGAACCTACGGCTTTACTCCTTATCCGATAGAAGGCGCATTTTCAGATTTTTCACCGCTACAAAAAGGCAAATGCGCTAACCACTAGACCACCGAGGCCGGCAAAACATGCCTAAAAAGCAGTATTGGTGAAAATAGGTTAAATGGGTTAGCCATGCTAAGCATTCATCGTCAATGGGTTTTCGCAAACAAGGAACAATTAGTGAAAGCTGTAGTTAGAAAATTTGCTACTAATCCTCCCAAACTACTGTTCATAAATTATTTTTATTAATAAATAGTATTTTTCTTTTGTAATTGTGTATTATTCCATGCCCCCAATGGAACCCCCTTCCCCATGCAAGAAGTTGGATTCAGAAAGCTGCTCCCCTTCCATTTTGAGCTGGATACGCCGTTGTTTCGGATTACTTTCTTTTATGATGTTAAACACATATATAATTCTGGAAACAGAACATTTCCAATTCCGCATACTTTATATTATCAGAATTTTCAATTACCGTCGTCAAATCTTCCAAAATATCAGGATTAAATGGATAGTCCGTCGTCACAAACTCCTTGTCTATATTAATGTGATTGCTTAAAGGTTAAAGTTTTAAATTAAATCATTCCGTTGTATCCAGGACTGTCACCTGCATTCGTTGCATCCAATTCATCACCTCTTAACGTGGCTAAAGGAATGTTCATCGTCTTCATACTCGGGAGCGTACTGTTCAAACCTATCTCTTTTAAATCAATTTTGGATTGTTTTAGAGTTCTCAGCAATCTAGTTTGTACATATTTAGCTTCCATACCCCAAGGGAAATTCTCTAGATGTGTTTTCTGAATTCAATAATGATTTTGCATTTGGAATGCGTTTTTATGATCAGAACTTGCTTCCTCGAAGTTTGGGTTTATAACACTAAAGTTTTACTGCCACTTCTTTAATACAAATAGGCAAAGGCAAAGGAAACTACGATATCATATCAGCGCAAACGAGACCAACTTTAATACTAGCGTCGCAATTTTCCTATCAATAGCCTACAACTCTGGCTTTGCTAACGAATTATGATGTTCGCATTTTCGTCGTGAAGTCATTGTAAGTTTAAATTTAAATAAGTTTACAAATAAAAATTTAAATGTAAACCATTATTCGTTTCCAAATGTATTTTATTATAATCGTTGTTAGTGTTACTTGTTTTATTTACTTTTGCAAAGATGGTACCGAAAAACACATTATTCCGAGTTTCATAAAAAAGCAATCAACTCACTTGTGAACATAAGAAACGCCATAAAAATAAAGCGATACGAAAACTTTCGATCTCCTACGAAGAAAAAAACCTTTACAAATGTAAAATCGCTTTTCTGTTCTGTTCAGACATAATTGCTATTCTCTACCCTAGTACAATAGTGCATATACCTTACTTATTCACGGGCTACAGATAAACAGCTAATTATTTTTAGAACAACCTCAAGGAAGAGAATTTAGCACTGGGAGACAATACTCCATGTCAAATACCTTCACGCAAAGCTACTCCAATGCGCAAGTTTAAATAAAACCGTTTAATGTCGGTAAAATTATAAATAATTATGGAACCCCTATAGTAATTTTTAAATTTCTATTACATATTCATTAATTCTGACATATGCATTTAATGAATTTATTTATAATAGTAACTGTAAGGAGATAAAAAAAATTGAAACGAAAAAATTTGACCCAAGCTTAAACAGTTTTAGTAACAAAAATATCCTGCAATTTTCACTATTCTAGATTTTACAAATTTAGTTTGATATTTATAACCTGTAAGATTTTCAGAAATATGTAATATAATACTAAGAGCTTAATACTTGTATTATTTATTAATGTACAACAGTGAACGTTTTAATTAAATAACCTAGAATTTAGTGGAATTGCTCTTTTACAAAACAGTTTTTATTTTCTGCAGGGTCGATAATAAGCTTATGGGCTACAACTATTTCCTGGTTAAGGGATAAAGTCAAGGACATACGGAAGTCAAGTCAACCTATTGATACAGAAGTATAAATCTGTGGGACGTTTATCTACGAACACAATATGTTCATGTGTAATGTTAAATACAATCTTGGTATAATATAAAATGTTAATAAAATATAACAGAGAGGAAAATTGTTATTTACGCAAATAGACACGAAACAACTGGTAAAATTTATAATCAAAGTTTTAATTATTAAGATAGGTATACAGTATTTTTCCATGTACGGATTCTAAAATCAAATATACCCACACAACCCTTTAATACTGTAAAACTACTCAGTTTTCAACTGCTACTCTTAAATGAACAAAGTAATAAACCCTTTTATACATATTTTAAGCTGGTAGTACACAGTATATTTTTTACAGTGTTGTATGAAACAGTGTTTGGAGCAATTGAATGATTAAATTAAATTAAATTATTTTTTTATGTAAAATGACACGTTGCAAAAAAATAAATACAAATTTTCGCTTATTATCATACAATTTGAACTAGCCTGAACAGCTGTTTATTTTGTGTATGCAAGAGTGTTTGGAAAACTTGGATTACATCTATGTAAAAGCGTGGGAATGAACAATAATCATATACACCTCTTTAGGTATTGTTTCAAATAATAACATTTCAATTTATTGTTGTTATTTTATTGATTTGTACTCATAACATAAGTAATAATTACATCATACAAGTGGTCTTAAGTTACATTTTTTTCTGAATAATCTACCGATTTTCTCGGAATTATTTCCTCAACTATTCTTTTAAAGGTTCAAACCACTTATAGGGACAAAGGATTAACTCCAAAGGAGTAAGGACCCCTGTGGATTTAGGGAACGACACGCAACTACTGAGCAAATCCACAGGGCGTAGCGGTATTTCTCAACATCTCCCAGGCCTTTGATAAGGAATGGCACGATGACCTCTTGTACAAGATCAAAAGCAACCTTTCTTAATAATATTACCAAGAGCTAAAGTCATACTTAACGGGTAGGAACTTTTTAGTGAAATCTGAAGACTCTCAGGCAGCATTGGTACGAATAAAATCGGGAGTACCATAAGGAAGCTTTTTTGGGCCGGTACTGTACCTCATCTACACCGCTCGCTTTCCTATTTCCCGTAATATTGCGGCAGGTACCATTTCGGACAACATGGCCATTATGGTCTCACACCAATGCCCCATTGTCGCTTTCAGATATCTGTAGATACACTTCTACAAAATCCAAAACTGGCTTATAAAGTGGAGAACAAATGCCGACGAAGCTAAGTCCAAACACATCACTCTTACATTAAAAGAAAAATATGTTCAATAGTAACTCTCATTAATGATGTAATACCTCAGTCTAACACAGTCATACACAGAAATCCACCTAGATAAACATCTTATGTAGAAGCAACATATCTTTTTTCCATTCATACACATTGCCGCTGCATTTCCCGGGAATTTTAGTTAAAACTGGTGCTATATCAAGTAATCACGCCATAGATCACATGATCAACGAGCAGCAGCGCCGGTATCATAAAATAAAAAAATCCAGAATGTAATTAGTAATTGCAGGGTATTCTTTTATTTCTTATATAAATTTACTTTTTCTACAGCTGTCAAAAAAACGTGACATTTATGTATCGCTATCAAGTTGCAAAGTTTGTCATTTTTGATTAATGAAAAAAAAATATTTTTTCACAGTGAAAAAATATTTTTTTTTCACTATGAACACGAAATTAGATTGTTACCATCATAACCATATGAACTCAGCGGTAACTTGAAATATCAGAGAATTTTTTGGTAATAATCGAGAAAATAATAATTATTACTGTTACTTTCTTATTTTTTTGACTGCTGTAGAAAAAAAGTTGTTTGTATTTCGTGCACAATTCGTGTTTTAATGGCGCTTTCGAATGAGTTTTGAGTCTCGACCTAACGGTCTCGACTAAAACTAACATTCTCATGCGCCATTAAAAAAACACTCATTCTGCGCACTTAATACAAAAATAACTATTTTAATTTAGTAGACAACAGCAGGTTACCACAAAGCCCATAGTTTTTTTTAAATAATTAACAAATTAAATTATACAAATGTATTATATTATATAGCAAAACTATTGTTGTATCGTTACGTTGGTATTAAATCCAACACGTTTATATTTTGCTGTCAGAAAGTTGTCAGAAATTATTGCACCTGCCATTGAAGGTTGATTGTTCGTAGTTTTCTCCTTAAGGCCTGGTTACACAATATGAGTTGCTGACCTGACAGTGGACAGCTCCTGCACCTGTGTACTCGCATGACAGTAGCTCGACTCGCCTCGCCCGGTCACACAAGTGCGAACTGCTGGCGTGAAAGTAGACAGCTACTGCACGTGTGTACTCACATCTTTTCAGTAGCTAGGTCTCGTGCAATGTTGTCGCAAAATACAAGACTGCTCACAGTTCATACCATAATAAAAGCGGTTACAAAAATACTTTGCGCTGAAATACTTCGAGCTGAAAGTGCTGTATAAAAAAAAGAAGAAAAACAGAACGATTTGGGTCAGAAATTGGATGCAAAGGAAAGGGGCAACGCATACAATATTTAAAGAACCATATACCTAATGAAGATCCCCGAGAATATAAAGCAATAATGAGGGTGACACCTACACAAGTGGCTTACGAGCTACTGTCATTTCATAATACCGTGCAAGTTGACGTCCGAGTCGCATGCGAGTTGCTGCTTGTGGCGTGGTGGGGGAAGGCAAGAGGCGATTAAAAACAAAACATGTTGTAGTAAATCGGATGCGAGGTACTGACCGACTCGCCCATGACAGTAACTCGTATGATGCGGTCACACGGTGCGAGTAGCTGCACTGCAGTAACTGACTAGGCCAGCTCGGATGCTAGCTAGGTAATAGGTATATGATACTAATCCCTCAAATTGGATTAACTTTTTTAAACATTATTGAAATTCAAAATTAATGTAATTAGAGTAAATTATAAATACTTCTGTTTTATTGATGAATACTCGTGATTTTTATTGATCAATATCCGTAATATTTTGTCGTGTTGTGTGAACTTTGGTTCGTTTAAGCAAAAATGGTAGTATTCCATTTCTCTGATCAACAGTTAATTGCTTTGATTTCATATTTATTTTTAGATAACTGCTATTTTTGGAATTCATATTTTCTAAGCATTAAAGTAGGTCTCCAACCAAGTATCATTCATCTACATTATATACCCAAAATACCTACTTCTAATATATTTGAAGGCATTAGACAGAGGACTGGGAAAAATGTATATCACTTCTTAATTGACAACATTCGGTACAAAGTGATCTTTTAAAAAGACAATTGCAGTAGCCTAGGGATTGTCCCGTCTATATTAAGCTTTAGAATCTGACAATATGAAAATTGTAACAGCATAGCTGCCAATAATTAAATAAAGAAGCTTCAATTATTTAAACCTGTAATTTACTTACCTTAATAAATTACAAATCAGTTGCAACTAAATACTTGTTCATTTTCACATTTTGTTGGGCCAAAATTTTTAACTACCTGAACTGTCACACAATTTGACATACAGGTAAATGTCATTCAAAGCTCATTACAGCTGACTGCAGACGGAATAGCTTTTTTTCTAGGCTTGCTGCAATTGACTTTTTAAAAAATCACTTTGTACAATACAGCAGCGTAAACGTAAATTTTAAAATTCCAATTTACTGTAATCAGATATAGTTCAAAATATAATACACCTTTATGAAATATAGTCCCATATGCGCAAACTATTAACTCCCTGGAGTTAAGAATATTACAATTCAGTTGTACGGGTTGTTATCGTTCAAAATGCATCCACTAGTCGCCTTTATACAAATTACGCAAAGAAGATATGACTTAGATCAATTATATTTGCATATTTCTCACATTTCGGTTATTGAACGCATGTTTAGCACGATAAATATATAATTCATTTACATTTGTTTTTTACAAATTTTAGTAATTTTTATTTTGTATTATTAATTAAAACCAGTTCTCATAAATTGTTAGTTCTGAGATTTAGGCTAGAAAAGCCACTCTACGCAAGTGCGATATGGTGCAAAATGAGGGTAAAATAAAATAACACTATTTGATCATAGTGGATGTGCTATAGCAAAGCAGTTCATTATTTTTTAGTTTAATTTCCCTAGTTCTATTGCTAGCTTCAAGTGGCACAACACGTGTCGCTGAAAGAATGAGGTTAATTTTTGTAATTGTCATATTCAGTTAACGGTTTGAAACTGTCATTTATTTCTATCCGTATTTGATTTGACATATAAATACAAAAATGGAATACATCCCTGAAGAACAGCAATCAGATACATCATTAAGAAAAATGTAAGTATAATTTTCTATTACGTTTCTAAGAAGTTAACCTCAAAACGCATTTTGCTTTATAGTTTATGTTGCGAATGTGGGGTTGTTATTGAACCTAACCCCTCAAACATGTGTGTTGCATGTTTACGATCAAATGTAGATATCACAGAAGGCATTCCAAAGCAAGCAACTTTATATTTCTGCCGAGGATGTGAACGATATCTCCAACCACCAGCAGAATGGATCAGTTGTGCTTTGGAATCTAGGGAACTACTATCTTTGTGTTTGAAGAAACTCAAAGGTTTAAATCGTGTTAAATTAATTGACGCTTCGTTTGTGTGGACTGAACCCCATTCTAAAAGAATTAAGGTATTATTTTTGTACAACTAAGGTTTTGTGGTACGGAATATTCTGTAAAAAAAACTTCTTTTATGTGATTTAGTGATAATGTTTTATTGGTGATGTGAGAAATATTTCTAAAGTAATTGGGTTACAACGTAATTATGTAAACTGAGTCCTGTTATATAATTATAGTTTTAAAGTTTCTTCATACTTTAAGTATAACTTTTTGGTAACTTATATTGTATTGAAATTCATAATCTGTAGGTTAAATTGACGGTTCATGGGGAGGTAGTAGGAGGAGCCGTTCTTCAGCAAGTATTTATAGTTGAATATACTATTAACCATCAAATGTGCACTGAATGCCATAGATCAGAAGCTCAAGATTATTGGCGTGCACTTGTACAAGTAAGACAAAAAGCAGAAAATAAGAAGACTTTTTATTATCTGGAACAGCTTATACTTAAACATAAAGCACATGAAAATACACTTGGTATAAAGCCCATTCATGGTATGTTTAGGATGTTCATTTTTTCTCAAGTAGTGATTACATTTTTTATTATTTAGATGGTTTGGATTTCTTTTATACAACTGAAGGTCATGCAAGGAAAATGGTTGACTTTTTAAGTGCTGTTTTACCTTGTAAATACCAGCATTCTAAAAAGCTAATATCACACGACATCCACAGTAACATTTATAATTACAAGTTTACTTATTCTGTGGATATTGTACCAGTATCCAAGGATAGTGTAGTATGTTTACCTAAAAAATTAACACAGCAACTGGGTGGTATATCTCCAATATGTCTTGTTTATCGAGTGACAAATTCCTTACACCTGATTGATCCATCAACTGCTCAAAGTAAGTTACAAATCATTGCTTCATTACGGCATTTTAAAATTATTCTTCATCAGTTGCAGAAGTAAACAGCACTGTATACTACCGAAATCCATTTAATAGCATATGCAACCCAAGGCAGTTGGTAGAATATATTGTAATGGATATAGAACCAATTCTTGATAAAGACCGTAAATATTTCCCAGGTCAGGGTGCTGTGTCTACTCGCCATATTTTAGCTGATGTTTGGTTGGTTCGAGCCTCTGAATTGGGGATTAATGACAACACAATTCATGGAAGGACACATTTGGGTCATGTTCTTAAGCCTGGAGATTCTGTATTGGGGTAATAAGCTTAAACGTTAAAAATTATCAGAATATTAATTATACAATTTATACAGGTATAATATTGAAGACAGCAATATTAATGATAGTCATTTTGATAAGCTTGACAAGAATAATGTTCCTGACGTAGTTCTGGTGAAAAAGCACTATGGTGACCGATCAGCTCGCCGACGCCAACGAATTTGGAAACTAAAACATCTTACTGAAGAAGCCACTGCATTTGATACTGAAGCACAGTATGTATTAGTTTCTTTGTTGATCTGATTGAAAATGCATGTAAACTAATGAATGTGTAATTTTAGTGATTATAATGAATTCTTGGATGATCTAGAAGAAGACCCCGATTTAAGGCAAAATATAAATATTTTTAAAGATGCAACTAAACAAATACCAGTGGATGCATACGATAGTACTAATGTAAATGGTCCTCAAATAACTCTGGAAGAAATGTTGGACGACTTGGCAATTGAAGATGTGGAAATGGTAGAAGCGTAATATTTGAATATAACAATTTTTTTCCGTTGCAGTTGTGGTGTATGTGTACATCTTATATTATTTAATAAAGAGCAGAAGTTGGTAATATTGATTTAAATATTGCATACCACATACTAACACACAGGATCCTGGCAAATCATTAAAATGGGATGTAAATTACGTGGTTCTCCACTTATCCTAAAACACCTAATTTCTTTAGTTAACCCTTAACCAATATACTGAGGTCACGCCCGACCCCCCAAACTTGTAAAGTTGTTCAGAAATTTTATTAAATCTGGCAACGCGACCGTGTGTGACTCAGTAGCTGCATGACTAATGGTAATTTAGTTACTGGCAAAAGGGCATATCGGTAACAAGCTGTGTTTGCGATCATCCATGACCCCCAATAGACTATATCCTGTTTGTATAAAACAAATAGTTGAGCCATATCCTACAAAGCATGCTATATTTGAATGAAATTTTTCTATTTGTATTACTAAAACCCGAATCACACACAAGCATGCACTCGACTAGAAAGAGTATTCGCAGAATATTTATATTATAACCAAAGATTAATAAAGTTCTTGCCTGTTATTCTTACATTTTTTATACACATATAAAGAGTAAAATGTACCTACGATAGTAAGGAATTTTAATCAAATTAAATCATATGAAACTTTGAGTGCATTCATAAATTTGAAGCGTATGAAACTGATTGTTGCCCTCAACTATTCTGCTCGTGCATGCATTTGGTAAAAGTAGCTCAACTACTTTTGGGCGAATAGGGTATAGTGTAATTGTGTGGAAACATTATGGCGGGTAAATGGTAGCATAAATATGTGACGGATATGGAACTTACGAAATCCTTTTGAAAGATAGTAATCTACAGTGCGTCCACTTAAGAGTGTAACACCCTTATATCGACAAAGGTTGTTTTTTAAAACCTAATTTATTGACATTTTAAATATATGTTCCCTAATTTTAAAACTCTTGGCAATCTGATAAATTTGCATTTAAATACTCAATGCCATGACGCCTGTCAAAAATTATGTAAACAAGTTTTTCTTCAAACGTCAGTAAATCTGTCATTTTTCGACTGTGTAGGCGACCGTAAAGTTTCATTTTTCCTCCGCCGGAGCTTTAGTTTTCACTTTCCCGCCGGCGCACAGTGGGGCATCCCTGCGTAAAATCTGGAATTTAATAGAATAATGAAATGAGAGACGGAACTATAGAATGTTATTATTTCGATTCGTCACACAACAGCGCGTGGTTTCCCCGACGATACAACTCCGCCAAACATTTTTTTTCCCCGTTTCCGGCGCAGTATGTCAACGCTTCGTTACTGACATACGTCACTGTGTTAACGTGCAAAATTAGCTAGCTTATTTAATTTTTTGACGACGACACGCGCTAAAGTTTTTTTCGACATGGATCCGGTACCTTCAGGTATGTAC
>JABXWE010037194.1:0-13184 GCA_014611495.1 Limonius californicus
TAGATATAATTTGCTAAAGAAAATCGAGTTGGACTTGGAATTTTGTAAGTCCTGTGTATTCGGACAACGGCAGTGATTTTGTTTGTTTGTAAAACAAAGTTGATTATTATTATTATTAGAGTATAACGTGTGCGGTGGTACACAATAGTGTCTACCAAAGCTGCGTTTGGTTTCGAAATTTTTTCATCGCACGTTACATTAGTGTTGGATACAATAATATCAATAAATAAAATTGTTACCGTCTTGATGTAACCCTTTGTGTACAGCACGAATTGTACTCTCTTCCCCATCATCTTCATTTGTAGGTGCACTTTTAACTATTCAAAAATAAATAACAAAATTGGAATGTGGTAACATAACCTTAGTTATATTAGTATTATTTGTAATTTGCGAAAAATCACAAAAAGTATCAATAATAGACATAACTTACCATTTGACGTATCGATAGAAAGAAGATTTAATATTTTTCTGCCTCTTGAATACATACTTTTACACATACAAATAACTTAATTATCACCAAAACAAAGCAACCACACCCCACAAAGTGCACGCAGATCTATCCTATGTCCACTACGACCGCGCAGTTATTTTTATGAACCAATGACAAAGTATCTTATGTTCTGTACAATGGACTTAGGCTAGTTCTGCATTCACACTAGTCGTCCGTTGCAAGATAGGATATTTTGGTTCGAAGGAGTTTAAAAAAAATCAAATTACATTGGAGTTAGGATACTTCTGCAGTGAATAGAACTGATCATGTGGCACCACCTAGCAGTATTATCTCAAAGATGATAAAAATGGACTTAGGATAGTTCTGCACCAAACCGACGATGTATAATGTACCTACAATTTTTCTGTTTTTGAATAAATTTTATATATCGAATTATTTCCGTTCTTTTATGAATAAACATTTAGGCTATTACTATTACTAGTATTGTGTTTAAGTACCTGCATTATATTACCATGAAAAAATGAAAAAAATTTTAAAAAATGTGGGTTTAAACTGCAATTTATCTTAGTTGTGCAACTGATGCAGAACTTTTCACACCACTGTAAATGCTCAACGTAATCATGTGTTATTAGATTTATTTGATTTTATAAACTTTTAGCAGGTTGCTGCAGTTTCTAGTATCAACATCTCTAAACCGCTTGTTTTTAGCAGTTTTCTCAATATTGCGTCATACTACAAAATTTTCCAAATCGGTACTTTAAACGATATTTACGGAATGTTTGGAAAACCGAATATTCCCCTTTTTCAGACGAGCCGTAAATGGTATCACACAAAGCAAAAGTAATTACCTATTGGTAAATTACGCTGATTCGGACGCCCGAGGGTAATTTTAAATCTGCGTAACACTCAGGTCGAGTACTGGAGACTGACCTCCGTTTTCGCTCCGCACTTAACAGTAACAAGACTCGGACTAATGCTGCGTTTGCAGGAATCTAAATAACGTTGCGCCACGGAACGACACAAATTGTTTATTTTTAAATATCGATTTAAAATTTTTTGAAAATAGAAGTTGTTGTATCTTCGACTTTTTTACTTCTGCAGTCCTTAAACTCCGTCACTTTCAGGAGTGGGTATTTCCAATTACAACTTCTTTTAGTAGATTGTGATTACTCCAATAATAACCGCAAAATCACAAATATAAATAATTATTTATTCAACGCTAGATCTAAGAGAAGGATAAGTTATAGATAAGAAACCACAAACCAAAATTTCTACGTTTACTTAAGGTAAATTTTGTTTATATAGAGGTGTTAGGTATACACAAATGTTGGGTTAATGGCCAAGGGGCAAAAAGAATAGAAACTATTCGATTTTTAATCAAGCTTTCGAAATAATTTATTTCTTCATCAGGATTCTGGAATTCCAAGAACCAATGTTAACAATTTATAAAAGTTAGGTTAGGTCTTACTTACAAATCAAAGTTCTAACATTGGAATCACGCCAAAGCGCGTACTCGAGGTCTAACATATTAACCATAAGTTAACAAATAATCACAGATGTGTCAGAATAAGTTAAGACAAACAAACAATTTAAAACAATTTGAAACAAATTGAAACAATTTAAAACACGACTTAAGTCGCCATGTGCAGATCTTATCACAGGAAGTTGGTTCTAATACCAACTATTCACAACTAAATAACATGACAAGAAGGCGGGAAATTCAAAAACCGCCAAAAATTCACACAATGAAATGAAATCCAGACAACCGATTTTTTTAACACAAATTAATCCAAATCAACAGCATTAACTGTATGATTAACATTATGTATATTATTAAAATTGAGTAAATACGAATAGATACTACATAAGTTATCAATGTCAGTTCTAAAATTTATGCTACGTGGGTTACAAACAATATGAGTCATTTCAAGGAAAAGTCTGTTTCTGTATTTAGATTCCTGATCAAGAATCTTTACTTGATTAAAGTTAAACAAGTGACCAGCCTCCTTGCTATGTGTGGCCAGAGCACTCGTGTCTTTTTCAAACCTGCAGTCACTTCTGTGTTTTGCAATTCTAGATTTCAGCCATTGAGCTGTTTGACCGATATAAACCTTATCACATCCTCCACAAGGAATCGAATAAATCACGTTAGAATTGCACAACACAGGAGTTTTGTCCTTCAGCCTGGAAAATAAGGACGCGACAGTTTTTATATTGTATTTGGCAATTTGGGTATTCTCAGTTTTTTAAATCTTACACAGCTTAGGGGTAAGCCCTTCAATCCATGGTAATCTGCGGTATTTGATGACTTCATGACTATTGTTAATATCAATATTATTACTAATTATATTATTCACATTAGGTGTAGTAAACAATAATTTATTAATTAAACTGATGGGGTATCCATTATTGCGAAGAATATCCGAGAGGACATGTAAGTTCTTATTATGGAAACGCGGGTGAGCTAATTTTAAAATGCGGTTCTTTAACCCCAGGATAATATTGATCTTTTGATTGATCGGGTGCGACGAGTAGAAATTAATGTATCTACCAGAGCTGGTAGGCTTTCTAAACCAATCCAATAACAAGACATTATTGTCATCTCTGATAATCCTCACATCCAAATATAAATAAATAAATATAGAGATGGACAATACCTAGTGGTTCCTACAGCGTTAGTAATTCAAAATATTAGTCACAATTTCGACAGGGTTTATATTAACTTTATACGTATTTAGATATATAATATGCGATTTTCGGAAGCCATATAAACACTTGTAATTGGGAAAACAGCACAATTGATGTTGGTATCGAACTTGAATTTGCTCATTTATTAAGGGCTTTCTAAACCAATCCAATAACAAGACATTATTGTCATCTCTGATAATCCTCACATCCAAATATAAATAAATAAATATAGAGATGGACAATACCTAGTGGTTCCTACAGCGTTAGTAATTCAAAATATTAGTCACAATTTCGACAGGGTTTATATTAACTTTATACGTATTTAGATATATAATATGCGATTTTCGGAAGCCATATAAACACTTGTAATTGGGAAAACAGCACAATTGATGTTGGTATCGAACTTGAATTTGCTCATTTATTAAAGGTGTATTTGTTAAACTGTGTTTGTAAATGTGAAAACCATCAAGTGTATCCAATTATTTATTATAAATTTTAATGTACAGAAATGTTATATTTTTTACTGCGGTAAACCCTAGCTGTAGGAGGAAGGTGTAGGTGGCAAGACCTTTAAAACCCTGAGAAATCCACTTCTGTGTGGGTGGTTTTTCGGGTAAACGACAGTTAGTTATTCAACTCAAACGGTCGTGTAGCTTTATTATTTGTAAATTGTAATTTTTTGTCATTGTTGCTTTTCTGTGTATTTGTTTAACACTATACTGTTTTTTGTTTGTTAATTAATAGTGCCTTTAGAATGCTATGTTTGTTTAGGTATTTGTGTAAAAATAAAATGACCATGTATTATATTCTGGCGGCTCAATATAATCAAAATTGCCATAAAATCAGTCTCACCATTAGAGTAGTTCTGAAAAAGTCATTAATGGTGCAAATGAAAAGTTTGAACTTATAAAGTTTAACAAAAAGCAAGTTATTTTTGTTATACTGTCCCAAGTGACGCGTTGTTACACCATTCCACACTGCGGTTATTGTATTTTCGGCACTTCCACCGCCTCCTCTACATCTTCGTCTACACCTATGTAAGACTGACTCATTACAACAATAACAGTGAAAGTGCAACTATAAACTGGATATAATGTATGTTGCTACTAGTGCACAATATTGTCTTAACCCTCAATAACTGGCATCCATTCACGGAGTCTGCCAAACTTCCACATAAACAAAGTATTAATAAATACGCAAAGGGCTTATATTGCATTAATTATTATCCGGATCTGAGACACAGCATGTATTTTATGATTATTAAAAAAAGTTTCACATTTTAATATATAGAATGCATAAAACTAAAACGAAAACGAGACGTGTTTCTTTTTTGGATTTTCAATAAATGTAAACAAAATGATACAATATTGTATAAAAAGTCAAACCATTATTTTTTTATAATAATATAGTTAAAGTATTATAATGCAAGATACAATATATAAAAAAAAAACAGTTAACTCCAAAATTTCAATAGTCGCAGAATCTGCACATGGATCATGAATGGGTGTTAGAACCCAAACCACCAATAACTCGCACTCATAAAATTGTACTAAAAATCAGTATAGTACCGAAGGAGGCAACGGTAAAAAGATTTTTGGTAGAATGAAACCCGATTTACAGTCTTTCGATGTTGCTTAACGGAATCTCCACTAACTGAAGGCAAGAAGTTAAATCTTTTAAAAGTACAGATCGAAGGTAAAAAAGCTTTAATCACATTCTTCAGGCCACAACAACCCGAATACTAGAATTAAAGGGACTTATATTGCACCGAACAAAGTGAAATTAGGTCTACAGATATAGCACTGTTCAGGTTTTGTTTTCAAATATTAACTAGCATGTGCCAACCGAGCTCATGCTACTTGACATGATGTCTTTACGATAGCCGGGAACAATGATATAAAAGCGCAGATTGCCCAATCTGCAATACGAATCCAACACACAGCTTTTACACCAATACCATTTTACGAAATTAGATAACCATCAGGGAAACCTGCATTGTAATCGCCCAATGCGCGGTACCGCTTCTGTCTATAGCATTAGCTCAAGTAATCATAGCCGAAAGGTATATACTATAATTTGGAATCAGTTGCAAATGTTGCTTAACGGAATCTTCACTACCTGGAGGCAAGAAGTTAAATCTCTTATAAAATGCAGATCGAAGGTAGAAAGAGCTTTGATCAAATTCTTTCGGGCCACAACAACCCGAACACTAAATTTAAAGGGAGTTATTTTTCGCCGAACAAAGTGAAATTACGTCTACAGATATAGCAATATTCAGGTTTTGTTTTCAAATATTAACTAGCATGTCCCTATCGAGCTCGTGCAACTTGACATGCTGTCAATCTTTAACACCAACGTATCTGTGTATAAACTGCCGAAAACGTAATGCTATAACAGTAGCTGACAAATATCGGTTATCACGAATCGATGATCTGCTCTATGATGCCAAACGAGGAGGATGTGGGTGCACAATAGATCTCAAACAGGTCTACCACCAAGTACCAGCGCGCAAAACTGCATTTATCGCACCCTGTCGTATTTATAACTACATCCGCATGCCATTTGGATTGGAACATGTATCGGGTATCGTTGAGCGACTTATAAGGCGTTTCCGGTCCGGTTTAAGAAATTTGACTTTCCTTGCCTATCTAGGTGACACTTCGATAATATCTAGTTGTTTCGTGAATGTTATCCAACATTTGAAATTGGTATTTGCACGTTTGAAACAATTTCAGTTGTTTTTCGCTAAGGCGATAATTTAATATTTCGGTCACGTAATTAAACCGATATACCCCAAGTCCCACACCTGCTTCGGGGATTCTGGGGGGGGGGAGGGCAAAAATTCGGGTATACCACTAAACATCAGAAATCATAGAAAAGGTAAACCATTGTAGCCACATACAATATAAGAACGATGAGTTCGATAGAACACCAAACAGAACTGGAAGAAGAACCAAATAGGATCAAATGGGATATTATTGGTTTTAGCGAAACAATATTAGCAGGAGAAAAATGTACATCGTTGAAATCCCAGCATGTACTATACCAAAACAACAGTATAGGTATCTTAATCCATAAAAACATAAAACACATGATTATAAAAATGAAATCTATGTCACCAAGGGTAATCTATGCCGTCTTGGAGTTAAATAAAGAGATACAAAAACCAAGTGATCCCCAAGTATATGCCCCCACCAGCAAAGCAAAAACGGAAGCGGTGGAACAGCTATATGAGGATATTTGAATCGCGCGGAGATCAGAGAAAACACAATTCACCATGATTATAGGCGACTGTAATGCCAAAGTAGAAAGCTCTAACGAAAACAACATACCAAACAGAGGCAACTTTCGGCTCGGATCTGCAAACGGAAGAGGAGAGATGTTAATAAATTACCTGCAAAAAGAAAAATTGTATTTCATGAATACCTTTTTCCGCAAACCGTCGCAGAGAAGACGGACATGGAGGAGCCCTGCGGGTCGAATTAAAAACGAAATAGGTTCTATCATATCAGACAAAAATAAGGAACTACATAAAAACAGTGAACAAAAGGATATGCTCTAAGAGGAAAAAAAAAATACCAAAAATAACAGAGGAAACACAAAAATTAATTGAAAAGAGAAGAAACAAAAATGGACTGTCCAGAGCATTCAGAACTGAACAAAATTATCAAGACAATAATTAGAGAAGATATAAGAAATCGTAATACACAAAGAATAAAAGAAGTCATGGAAAATAACAAAAACATGAAAGTTTTGAAAAGGGAAGGGCGAAAGGAATAAACAAAATGCATCAACTGATAAACGATGCAGGAAAAATACAACATGGAAATGAAGATATAGCCGAAATTGTCCAAAAGTTTTACGGTAACTTATATTCGTCTATCAGTCCTCAACCACCAAGCGTACGATATATTTTTCGTATATCTCCAAATTGTAATGAACGTTGGTTCAGAGGAGAGTCCGAACATCACAACGGATTAAATAAAATACGCTTTAGTTCAGATGAAGAACGGACGGGCACCAGAGGAGGATGGTAATACTACTGAGATGTTAAAATTAGGTGGCGATGTCACAATTGAGCAATGAAAATTTTATTAAACAAATGCCTTAAAGAATATAAAAAACCTGACAGCTGGTAAATTGCGCAAGTTATCTTGCTGCACAAGAAAGGGGATAAAAGAAAACTGAACAATTATCGACTTATAAGTCTTCTTCCCCACCCATGCAAATTATTTACGAAAATCATTACCAACAGATTAACGAATAAACTCGATAAATATCAGCCCCTGAGCAACCAGGTTTCCGTAAGGGCTACAGTATGGTGGAACACATCCAGACAATGCCTACGTTAATAGAGAAGTGTAACGAATACAACATCCCACTCCACCGAGCGTTAGTTGATTATAACAAAGCGTTCGTTTCGAGAGAAATTTGGGTAATTTTAACGGCTATCTACAAAGCCAGAATAGACTCGAGATATAGAAACACTTGAAATATAATATATAACAACGCTACAATAGAAGTTAAAATTATGGAAGACCTCACAACAAACAAAATTAGCGCTAAGCGTGGAGTAAGACAAGGAGATACAATCTCCCCAAAACTGTTTACCCTTGCCCTCGAGGATGCTTTCAAAAAATCCCCTTCGTTTCGCAGACGATATCGTTCTGATCAGTACCAGCCCCGAAGAACTACAAGAGATGTTAACTGAACTTAGAGATATATCCGAAGAAGTAGGCCTCTCCATGAACATGAGAAAGACGAAAGTTATGTCTCCAGAAAACATAAAATTCAGAGTTGGTAATGACATATTAGAAAATGTAGACGAATATATCTATTTAGGCCACGCGTTAAAACTTGGCAATGACAATCAAGCTGCCGAAATAAGCAGACGAATTCGAATGACATGGGCAGCTATAAAGTAAACTAGGATTCATACTTCAAAACTCGACACTACCAATCAACTTAAAGAGAGAAGTATTTAACATGTGCGTACTTCCGGTGTTGTTGTATGGCGTTGAGACCATGTTGCTAACCATAAAATCAGCGGCAAAACTAAGAACAACTCAACGCGCAATAGAACGCGTCATGCTAGGAATAATCCTAAGAGATAGAATTACAAACGAATAAATTAGAAGACGAACTAAAGTAGAAGATGTCATCGAAATAACTGCGAGAGCTAGTGGAGATGGGCAGGACATATAGCCAGACCGGAAGAATTAAAATGGACGCAACATATTCTTAAATGGAGATCAAGAATGCACAAACGTAGCGTGGGAAGACTACCTAGGAGATTGGTGCACGATATTAAGGAGAAAGCTGGGAAGGTTGGCTACAAGCAGTACAAAACAAAACAGAGTGGAAAGAAAAAAGGAGGCATACTTTCAGGAGCAGACAATTAAATGCTGAAAAAGAAAGAAAAAAGAAAGAAAGGAGTATTGATGAACAATAATAAAGCGGAGTGTATTCAAAATTTGTTTTCATTGCGGACTTTAAAACATGTAAACATATTTTCGCAACTGGTAGTTGGTATTGTAGGTTTATACCGAAACTTTTAGCGATCGCCAAACCGTTATGGAATCTGCTAAAGAAGAGACAACATGGTAGTGGGAGCGTAACAGACAAGAAGCGTTCCATGAACTGAAAGAACATATTATGGGAAACAGACGAAGTCCTGCATTTACGTTAAACACGGCAGTTGTGGGGTGGTCATTCAATATCATTAGAGGCTGTATTAAAACGATAATAGGTTAAGTGTTTTACGAACCATCAACTCTGAAAGTACTACTAATTAACCTAAAAATGGCCTACGTACCGGGTAGAGATAATGCAATTACGGGCGACATCACAATCGACGTGTACCGCGCAACCGTGGAACGCGAAGTGCCACTGAATTTATGTGCAGCCGAGAATTTAAATATAAACAAACTGATTGACAAAATTGAAACCAAGAAGATCACTGCATCTCGCAAGAGATAAAGCACTTCAGGAACAAGGAGAACCCGATTCTACTAAATGGACGAACAACGACTACTACTATGTACTGGAAGAGGATGCTGAGTAAGCTAAACGGGGTTTGGAAAAAACCCCTGTAAAACAAACCCCGGAAATAAAACCCCGGAATAAAAACCCCTAGCAAAAAAACCCCCGGAAGGAAAACCCCCACAACAAAATTCAAATTTAAAATAAGTACGTATGCAATTGCAAATTCTATTCTTTTCAGTATTCCTTAACTCATAAGTTCCCTTAGTCCTAAAACAGGCATTCCTAATGATTTCGTACATTTAAATGGGTAATTAATGAGCTCTACAATAAAAGAAGATAGGTACCTCTTATTATTATTACATTATATTGCACATTCTATTCTTTCCAGTATTCATTAACTCGTAAGTTCCCTTAATCCTAACACAGGCATTCCTAATGAGTTCGTACACTTTTCAGTCGCATTAACTTATAAGTTACCCTTAAAATGAGAATCCCCACCCTATGTTTTCTATATAAACTAATATTTTCAAAATCATTTAACAAACTATGAAGGTGGTAACTGCAAATAAAGGTGGTAAAAAGTTATGTCTTGGAGGTAACATGTGCGTTATACATAAACGAGGTGCTAACAATATTCGCTGGCGGTGTAATACATATACTCCATTAAAGGTATGACATTTTTTGCCATTACTACTATACTTCAATGAATATTTTAAATAAATAAGTATTTAATAGTGCAGGGCGATTATCGTCACGTCTTTGGACAATGTGGTGTATCCAAGCTATGAAAGTCAGAACTAAGGATACATTGGCAAAACCTCTCCAAATATATGCCGAAGCTGTGCAACAATTGGCAAACCCAACGCGTGCTCTATTGCCAACTGAAGATGCAATTAAAAGGACGTTGCGAAACCACAAGGGCGCCAAATTTCCAGATCCGCAAAGCTTGCAAGAGCTTCTTATTCAATAGGGCAAATTTGTAGTTTATAGGTATTTTGTAGGAACCTATTGTGTAAATACATTAATTTTCTTTTCGTTCGGTTCAAATACTAATATATGAACCCAACAATGAAAGGTTCCTCCTACATGACAATTAACCGAATTCGGATGAGCGGGTGATACGAGTGGTATTTGCTACCGATAGATGTTTGGTCCATCATGCGAATTCTACAGCGTGGTTTGTAGATGAGAACTTCCCTCTAGCGCCAGATCTTTTTTTACAACTGTATATGGTGCGTGTCAAAATACAACGACTTTTTGTAACATGCGCTTATACTTTATTGCAAAGGAAGACACAAACCAGTTACGATACCATGCTGTAAGCAACTGCGAGGAGAGAAACCTGTTTCCAGATCCTATTTCAATAAACATGGATTTTGAAAGGGCTGCAATCTAAGCATTTCAGGCAGTGTTTGGGGAGCACATAACTATTCATGGGGCTTTTACCATTTGTGCCAGTCTACCCAACGAAAACTACAAGAACTCGGGTTGCAACGTCGATATCGAGAAGATGAAGATTTTTCTAAGTTTTGTGCTGGACGGCTTAGCCTTTCTACCTTTGGAAGATGTTGCCAGAGGTATGGACTATTTGAGGCAAAACATCCCCGAAGGTGCCGAAGACCTCGTCAAGTACTTCGACGCCACGTACGTATCAGGGACATATAGACGAGTAAGAAATATCAATGATAATAACCTGCGGCTACGAAATGTCCCACCGGTGTTTCCTCCCCGTTGCTGGAATGTACATGATATCACCCTTGAAGACGATGACCGGACTAACAACCATACCGAAGGTTGGAACCATCGATTTTCGACCTTGGTCGGCCAAAACCATCCTACTGTATGGGTCCTCATACAAAAGATGAGGCAGGAATTATCGACGGATGAAACTAAGGTGCAGCAGCAACAAGTAGGAAGACTAATGCCGAGAAAGAAAAAGCCCGCTTATGCAGGCTAAGCTGAAACGATTATGTGAAGAGAACCGGGATTGAGTAAGGAATTTTTTTTTTTATTTGGATCGAGGGTGACTTATGAGTTGAAGAGTAAAACAATGTAATACATATTTTACTGATTGTTGTACTTATTTCATACAAATACTCGCTCGGTTATTAATAGTACGTATTTGTTTTAAATTTGAATTTTGTTCTGGTGGATTTCCTTCCGGGTTTTTTTTTCCTGGGAGTTTTTATTCCGGGGGGTTTTATTCCGGGGGTTTTATTTCCGGGGTATTTGTTCCAGAGGTTTTTTCCCTAGGTTCAAGCTAAACTTGTGGTGGCCACGATTGAAAACAAGATGGTGCTGGAAGAATAGGAGGATGCTCCCTATTAAAGTAATTTCAGTATTTACATAAGTACTCTTTTATGTTTTTCAACTCTTGTAGCTAATGTCTATGAATTGACACTTTGCAATGTGGTTGTTGTACACAGATACAGCTGATGCCCCTTCTGATCTGCCAAACCTTGTAAGATGTTTATGAAATTTTTACTTAGATTTACTAAGTTTTTTTACCGGTTGCCTATTCTCAAAATGTAACGGAGTGCTTAATACATTTATACAATAGTTTATGTTTTGTCTACGATAATAGAGCTATGCTTTTCACAGCTTTTCATAAGAAATCTATAAAAATAACTCACACACACAAGTCGTTGATAGACTGAAATTTGGAGAATTATTTAAAACAGTACTCAAATGTTTAATTTATTTCATTGAAATAGTAAAATTAGTTGGAAATTAACAAAGAAAAGAATGTTGTGCATTGCTTGGGTAACTATATTAAAATTGAAAGTATTTGAAGATTGTGAAATGTTAAACAAGCGTATTTTAGGTTAATGTATTAAATTTTAGACGTGAAACACATCTTTTACAAAGCTGCACCTGAGCACAAAAATATGCGAATAAATTATAACTTGTAGCACAACTGCTTTATTGGCTCTAACAAAAGTTGCCATGTGCAGATGAAAGTATTAACGTAAGGACGTGAAAACTTATAACCTGCAAAAGCCGTAAAATGTTTTTGAGTTTGAACGTTCTGCAATGAAGGGAACAAGCCTGTCGCCGTCTTCAGAACTTTTTTCAATTTACGCGCCATCCATCTAGAAAATTAAAGTAGAAATAACATTAAATATTTCTGCCGTACCCAGTTATATTTTAGTCAAAAAAGTTATGCTATATCTACATAAACTAATGAGCATTTATCAACAGTGCAATGGAAAATTTTTCAACTGACTGGTATAAACATGTAAATATGGAAAGTGGAACAGAAGAGCATAATGAAATCCTATTCTTTTATCTCCATTTAGATTATATTCGCTAATTTTGGGTTTATTGCAATTTAAACATGTAATTGCGTATTATTACATTCCTACTTATACCCTTAACAATTCTCCTGCGGCAGAACTTATCATGAAATTATAATAATTTTAGAATTTAAATAATTTCGTCTATTTCTTCCAGTTTGAAATTTAACAACGTCCCTTTGTCATGTAGTGCGGAATAAGTAACTAAGTTGAATTTGAACATTAAATAGCTTATACTTACATTTACATCCGTTGTAATAATATTGTACATAAAATATACTTGCACCAAATATATTTGTAACGCTACACGGAAACTCACTCAGAAAGGATTTAGTAATAACCTGTAAATTAGTAATGATGTTTGTATTTCATTTCCCAATAAGTTTTCAAATTGGTTTGCTGTGAATCTTGCTTTGTAAATAATAAAGTTGGAATCACACTCTCCGTGGTATTTCTGAAGTTGGCCAAACCTACTGAAATTTTGACATTAATTCCTAGCGATTACTGCCAGATGGTAAAAACATCACCGTAAGTTATATATTTATAGCATCGGATTTTATAATAGTGGTACGTTAGTTAATTGTGTAATGTGTTTGTAATTAATGAACTATTTATATATAGTATCAAAAATGAAAACTACATAACCCTTAGTTATTTGTTTAGGAATCTGCAGATTTATAAGAATACCTTTTCGTTTACGAATATAGATAATACGAATAATTTGTTATAATTGCTATATATATATATATATATATATATATATA
>JABXWE010037195.1:0-13206 GCA_014611495.1 Limonius californicus
CGAGTTTACAATTACATTGTTGAACAAATTATTAAAGATAATATTTAATATTTACCTTGCATCATAATAAATAATTGCTAAAAGGAAGCTATTGTTAAGATTAGCTTTTTCTGTATTCATAACCTTGAAAAGGCAAACATTAGTTATTGTTTTCCTAATTCATAAAAATCATTCCCTTCAATATACCATATCCTATATAAAGGGTGGGCCAGCTAAGCTTTTCCCCCTTAAACTGGACGACGCAACCCAACATACATGTATCACATCTGAGATCACTGAATTTGAATTTTTTACTGTCCTGCAGTTAAAACTAAACAAGTAAAAAATAAAAAATAAATATGTGACATAGTCATCCTCATAAAGGGCAAACACCCAGAAATCATGGTAAATCTCATGCAGAGGGCGCTAAACATTGTTACGGGCCAAACGAGCTTTTTCGTTGACCCGCAACCGGATAGGTGGAAAAAGACCTACAGCTTAGCTCAGAGGAGTAGGGGGGGTTACGGAACCCGCTTACGGGAGGAAATCTTTCTAGTTGTGTACAGGCCCTATACACACCCTATACTATAGGCTATGTCGAAATTAACGGGCGCTACCTTCCAATCACAGCTGATCTCGTGGAAGGCCGAGAAGCCAACAGCTTACGGGAATCGAACTCACCTTTATTGTGCCTCCCTCCTGTTTGTGGTGATATTATAGTTCACTACCACAAACGGTTAAATTGAACGATCAACCGGAGGAACTCGCCGCCCCTGGCTTACGGCTTTTAAAATCTTTAAACAAATCTACGTGGCCAGTGGCGTCTGAGTTTACAAGAATAATACAATGTGTAATTACTTTTTAAAATTAACAGTAAAAAAAAAAAGACAAACGACGACTGAAGGTTGCTTTTTGTCGCATAAAAGAAGGGTTCAGTCCCTTTAATTTTGAAAGTTAAACGCGTAAAAGGTTTTTTTCACAACACAGAAACCAGATCCTTTACCTTGCTTTTCGGTGAATGGGGTAGAGAGAGGCAGGCACAATTTTGGGGTGTTTTCAAGATGCAGGAAAATCTGCAGGCACAGTCTGGGGTGTTTTCTAGTCCGAAAAAAAAAGGTAGACGATGACCTTCGGGAAGCTTTGGAACGAAATATACCCTGCTACGACCCCGGAAATTAGATTGCTTCCAACGGGTTTCAGACGAGTAAAGAAACACCGCTTCAAGCACACTTCCACGGGTTTAATTCGCTTGTATCCGAATAAATGGAAAGAACAATTACACTGGATTGTTCTGCACCAAAGCTAACACTCTGCTAATATTTATGTATAATCTGACTCAGTCCAGATTCTTTTGTCTAACGTAGAAATACGGTATGGTAAACCTCAATTAACAGATGAGCCGCGAAGAAACCCGTTATCAGAACATACGTCGGTCTGTTTCCAAAGTCTAGCGACTACTTTTCTTAATTTATTAACGGCCCCCGTAGATTGAAATGGGTGACCGGCGTCGAGCGAAGGTGGAGGGCCGACTGAAGAATTAAACGCAACGCAAACATGCGTCGGTCGAAAATATTACACCACATTGAGAAATATGATGCAATAGTTTTGGAAAAAAACAATAACACGTGCGACTTCCGGGAATCATAACAACACAGAATCCCAAGAATTGTTTTTGATGGGCAAATCTAGCCTACAAAGGGAACTTTCACAGGCTTTGCGAAACTGGCCTCCATAACTCAATCTTAAAAGAATAACGAAGTGATCGACTTAAAAATGGCAATTAAAATAGATTTTGATTTCTATGAAGCGGCAATTAAAGTACGAGTTTAATTCAGATGGAGTGGCACAACATCACCCAAAGTGGTGCGAAAGGGAAAACCTCAAGGTTAATCCCTGCAATACATCAATAATACCCCTTCACCAAGAAAAGAGATACAGGGGCATTTGACAACCTGACAATCTTTGGTGAAAGAATACAGCTTAGCCAGGAGGTCAAATATCTGGGCATCACCCTGCATGAAAAAACCTAACCGGAACATACACCTGAATAATATCTCAAACAACGCGAAAATGGCGAAAATGTTTGGTAGAACATGGGGACTGAAACCAAATACGGTCCAATGGTACTACACTGTGACCTATGGTAGCTTATCGCACCCTAGGGTGGTGACCTAAAGGTACAAAAAGCATCACAAAACTAACCAGGATACAGAGACTGGCCTGTTTGTGTATATGTGGAGTCATGAGCAGCACTCCAACTGCATCTGTGGAAGCCCTTCTGGGACTAATCCTTTTAGATATATGTAAAAGGGGAAACCTGGATTGGAGCACATAGAATGAAATCCATTGGCAACTGGCACACTAGTCAGGAACAATATGGATACAAACGAATACAGGAAGTAGTAGAAGTATGCCGGCAAACAGACGGCTTCCGCACAGCAGAAGGCACAGGGGCCGGAATATACGGGCAAAGACCAAAGGAGAAAGGTGTACTGCTGGGCAATAAGGCCACAGTCTTTCAAGCTGAAATCTTTGCAATAATGCAATGTATCCAGAGGGAAACAAAAAAGCAGATTCCCTCGTGAAAACCAGTGCATCCACCCCGTTTACAGGGCCAGAACCTGTATTCGGTATCCCCAAACAAAGGACCCGAACAACAGTAAAAATGTGGACCATTATACAACACTTTTCTCGCTGGGAGGCAGTACAGGGACAAAAACTGGGAAAGTAAATAATAGGAACGCCTTCTTGTAAACTAACAACTGACGTCCTCCATCTAGGACGAATTTGATTAGGCAGTTGGTAGGACTTATAACAGGGCACTGCCACCGACGAAAAGACCTTCACAAAATCGGTGCATACAGAGGAGACACTCTGTAAGCTATGTGAAGAAGAGGTGGAAACAGCCTTACACATAATCTTTGCCTGTCCAGCACGTTATCGTAAAAGATAGCAACTATTCGAGGACACAGATCAACTTTGAAAGGATCGGAGGCGCACAAAAGACCATAGAGTTGAAGTGCAAACCGGGCTAACCAACCCACTTCAAAATTTTGCTATTAATCAACCAATCAAAATGTCTGCTGTTGAAAAACGTGCATTGGTAGCTTTTAAACATGTTGCTTATAGTTTTTGGGAAACAACAAGACTAATAGTTACAAAGAACTGGTGGACAATTGGATTGTACAGTACGCAAAGATGAAATGCAGAATGCCAATGAAGCTGCATTACCTAAATGGACCTTTTAAATCAAATTTAGAGGATGACAGTGAAGAGCATTGTGAATGATTCCCTCAGGTCAATCTAGCAATCTTCAACAGGTAAGCCCACGTACTGCCCCACTGACCCTAACAAGATTCCTGACTTATATGATTTTTTCATCTTAAGAAAAATATCTCCTAACTTCATGGATGTTGAAGAAAACTTTGACCTGAACTCTGATCACTCAGCCGCCATCCTGACACTGAGTGAAAGGATAATCAAAAGGGCAGCCCGACCTACCCACGCCAATAAAACCACTGATTGGGAAAGCTTCCGGATTGATCTTCAGAATAACATTAACCTGCATATTAACCTAAGAACGACTGAGCAATTAGAAAAAGAAGCTGAAAACTTCACCAGCCTTGTTCATGCAGCGACTTATAATAACACAAAGGAAATCACTCACATAACCAAAGGAGAAATTACCCATTGGAGATCAGACAACTCGTCAAAGAAAAAAGAAGAGATAGAAGAAGAAGGTAACAATTCAGAGACCCTGCCGACAAGACATCGTGAATAATAAAACTCAAAAAGTACGAAGAGAAATCCAAAAACTCAAAGAGGAATCAATAAACTCGCACTTGCAGAACCTGACACCAAATAAAGAGACCGACTACTCCCTCTGGAAAGCAACCAAAAAAATCAGAAGACCTACTACATCGGTACCTCCAGTCAGAAGAGATATGGGACCATGGTCCAGAGATAGTTACCCGAAAGCTAATCTGTTTGCGGAACATTTAGCTGACATCTTTACACACAATCAAACGCAAGCAGAAAACACACTGCCTGAAACCCACAAGCAAGATTCAGAAAACGTCATCCCAGCCACCCCAAAAGAAGTAGCAGAGGAGATT
Source organism: Limonius californicus (assembly GCA_014611495.1). Classification (NCBI taxonomy): domain Eukaryota; kingdom Metazoa; phylum Arthropoda; class Insecta; order Coleoptera; family Elateridae; genus Limonius; species Limonius californicus. The sequence goes on from JABXWE010037195.1 coordinate 4,095, forward strand.
AAAACGAACCCCAATTTGAAAAAAGCACAAAGTTACGATCTGATCACCGGCGATATACTGAAGCAATTGCCTAGAAATGGCATACTCTTACTCACCCACCTATTCAACGCAGCTTTCACACTGGAGCATGTTCCTACCTGAAAAGTTGCAGAAGTAGTCATGCTGCCAAATCCAGGTAAAGCACCTAACTAGGCAAAATTCTACAAACCCATTTCCCGCTTGCCTATTGTTTTAAAAATATTTGAAAAGTTGTTGCTTAAAAGGCTAACACCTCTGATAGAAGATAACAAACTGATACCAGATTTCCAGTTCGGTTTTATACAAAAGCATTCAACCATGGATCAAGTGTATCGTATCACTGAAACAATAGAACTCTTGAAGAAAAATAAATCTGCTTTGCAGTCTTCTTAGACAAAAAGCTCCCGAGACAGTATGTAGAAATACATATATCTCAGACAGACTTTTCAGAATAAAACAGGAAGACGAATATTCTGACCTGAAGGAAATACGAGCGGGCGTACCTCAAGGTAGTGTGCTTGGGCCTATCATTTACCTGCTATATACTAGTGATATACTAGCAGTAGAACGGATCACAGTTGCCACATTTGCAGACAATGCTGCACTCCTCGTAGTGGACAAAGAGCAAGATATGTCCAGTAGAAGACTGCAAGTAGCTAGCAACAAAATACTTGATTGGACCAAACAATGGAAGATCAAGTTAAACGAGCTTAAATCTATACATGTTAGTTTCACCAACAAAAAGTTAGTTAACCCTCCGATTTTGGATATCAATGGTACCATTGTGCCCTATGAGAATAACGCCAAATATCTAGGTACGACCCTGGACGCCAGGCTCAGATGAAAAGAGCATTAGAAGAAAAATAGAACTGAGCTTAAAAAAATATTTCGTTAAGCATAATTCTACATCTCTACACAGGTTATGTACCATTTTTGTAATCTATTATGCAGAGCGTGGGGCGTAGCCCACCGATTCAGAAACTGCATTATATCTATAAAACTAACCAGTCACCTGTGGAAAGCATTTGATAGAAATTCCCGTGCCATTTTGTAAGGTAACCATTTTTTTAATATTCTATATTGATGATTATAGCTTTCCTATGTAATTGTAAGTAAATATTTATTAGTTATTGGAAGGATTCTGTTTTATTTTCTAAATATAGGCTAGATGTAACCAATCATAACAATAATATAAATCATATACTCTCTAAAAGTTATAATGGCACATATTTTGTTGAAAGTCTGCCAACGTCATTAATTATTTAACAAAGAAGATAAGATAAACAATTTCGTTTACCTATGTTGTACAAATATTAACAAATTACATTGTCTTACAGCAATCGGTTGGAAGTTTTGTTTGTATGCTATTGTATATTTTTAATACGATGTATTTCGGACGTCAGCTGTTTATAATAGGTATAATTATGTTCACATACAGGGTTTTACCAAAAACTTTCTTTGTATGGGAATGTCGCTCATTGTAGGACATAGGGGATTGGTTTATACATGAAAATATCGAGAAATTATAGATTCCAGACGAAGATGTTATTACCTGTATGCGTTTCAATTTTTATTTTATATAATGTAAATATATATCAAGCGCTATCCAACTAGCAGACAACCGCCTAAAAAAATATTTAGGCGCTTTAAACTTCTTTAAGAAACAAAGACAAATTTGTTAATTCCAGAAGATGTAGATGAACTAGTAGTGTTAGAGTCAATGAATGGGAATCTCCTTGTAAGTTTAAGAAATCTAAGCAGAAATGTGGATATTGGTAGACCTTCAGTTAGAGAAATCCTGGAAGCAAATATGTGCCATCTCTATCAAAATGGCCCTTAGAGAAGATTACAATTTTACATTTTCTTTCAGTATCATTTTCATTTGGATCTATCTTTTTAAACTGCACATTGTTTACTAATGATGCAAAACGGGCATGATTTAAAAAGTAGGCGTTTAAAACAATTTTCACTTGTTTAGTTTTTACTATAGTACGATTGCATCAATAGGCGCGTTTGTTGTTAAATACTAATAACAATGAGTCAAATCAAAACCTTAAATGTGCCCTAAAAATGTACCGAACGGAACTTTGCCTTACAAGTTGGAAGAAATATTATTTGTGTGATGTAGAAGAGCCCTGTTAATAACATAATATAGCAACAATTTAAAATGATGACACAGCGGCAGTTTAGAAATGGCAATTCTACTACAGCACTGTACCAGAGAGGAGCAACGTTCTGTTATTCGTTTCTTGCACAGTGAAGGGGTGAAACCCATTGATATACATCGGATACATGTTTTTCAAAAAACGTCTTATTTGAAAAACTGCCCAATTCAGAAAAAGAATTACCAAAAAAAACCTTATTTTATCATCATATTTATCACATATTAACATTTCAACAGATCTTCATTTAAAAAAAGGTTCCCGCAACATCTGGATTAATTACTGCTGTAAGAGATCTACTGGCTAGAACGCAACTATGATACATTTTTGTGTTACAAAATATTCAATATACCTTCAAGAGAGGATAACTTACCTGACCCACCTTGTATATCTCTTACGCCATTGAGTAACCATTTTTCCACCGTATATCACAATTTAAGTTTTTAATTATAAAGTTATAGTAATCAGTGTCATTAATGGAAATGAATACAGATTAATTAATGGCCCCGAGTTCCCGGCGTCCCTTAAATGGAACAGGGGTTCAAAGAATCCCCGGGTTATTTCCAAAGATGATGAACACCCTAATTGGAACATGGAACGTCTTAACTTAAAAGTTCTCGGATTAAGTGAAATAAAATGAAAAGGAAATGGTAGACTTGGAACAGAGAACGGCAAAGTTATATACTACCCAGGCAACAACGAACGACATGGAGTGCCCATTCTACTTGATAAAGAAATATCTGACGCTGTTGCAAGCATCGCACCGGTGTCGGAAAGAGTAATGATGATACAGATAGATGCAAGACCAAGAAAAATAAATATAATACAGGTGTATGCCGCCACGGCGGAGAAACCAATTAAAGAGACTGAAGAGTTCTATGGAGAATTGGAACAACTGATAAAAACAACGAAAAACACGATATAAACATAATCATGGGCGATTTCAACGCCGAGATTGGAGAAGGGCAAGTACTGCGGATAGTCGGAAAGTTTGGATTAAGTAACAGAAATGACAAAAGAGACACTATGGTACAATTTTGTCAGGAACAAGAACTGGTGGTAATCAACACGTTTTACGGCCTGCCCCCAAGAAGAATATATACCTGGACCGCTCCACCTAACACAGAAGAAAATAATCAGAAAAATTGACTATGTGTTAATTGACCCAAAATACCGAAATAGCATTAAGAGTGCCAAAACATACCCGGGCACTGACATAAATTCCGATCACAATCCAGTAGCAGTAAAGTTTAAATTCACGATGAAAGTAGTTAAAAAGAAAAATAAATTCAATAAAAAGATAGATGTAAAGAAACACAGGACACCAGAGATAAGAAAAAATAGTAGCTGAGTAGTTGAAAGACTAGGCAAAGAAAAGTAAACACAGAACAATGCCGACAGTGGAGAATAAATGGAAAAACACGAAAGAAATAATACATCAGATCGGAAGAGAAATATTAGGGTTAGAAAAACAAGACAAAAAGAAAAAATGGATGACTGAAAAATACTAGAAATGATGGACAAAAGAAGGAAGTACAAGAACAATAAGAAAATTAGATATGATAGAATCAACAGAGACATAAGGAAAGAAATTAGATATGCAAAGAGAGAGTGACTTACTGAGAAATGCGAAGAAATTAAGGAGCTACAGAGAAAGCATGATTCCTTTAACTTTCATAAGAAAATAAAAAAGATGACAGGAATAAACAGAAGAAAACAACATAAAATCTTAATGGACGAAGGGAACAATATTGTGACCGAGATAAGCGAAAAGAAGAACGTATGGAGAAAGCATATAGAACAACTCTTCTTAGATAACAGAATGGAGAAACAGGACAACAATGTAGAAAAAGAAGGACCCTCGATATTAAAAGAGGAACTTCAGAAAGCGTTGGAGAAAGCAAAGTAAGGGAAATCTCCAGGGCCTACCAGGTGAATACAGAAATCCTTAAAATTCTAGAAGAGGAAGATATAGACTTTTTGCTTAAAATGTTTAACCAAATATACGACACAGGGATAATACCGAAAGAATGGTTGAAGGCTACCTTCATAACCCTCCCAAAGGAAGCTAACGCTAAAAGGTGTAAGGAATTTCGCACAATAAGCCTCATGAGCGAAGTACTAAAATTGTTCTCTAGGCACAAGAGAAGCCTTATTTGCATTACAAGTTTTAATACAGAAATGTAGATACGTGCAGAAGGACGTTATCATAAATTTCATAGACTACGAGAAGACGGTCGACAGAGTAAGACAAGAGCAACTTATTCAAATACTGGAAGATATCCGCCTAGATGGAAAGGATATACAAATAATTAAGAACTTGTACTGGCACCAAACAGCAACCATTAGAATCGAGAACGACACTATAGAAGAAATAGAAATAAAAGTAGGAGTGAGACAGGGATGCATCTTATCGCCAACCCTGTTCAACTTATATTCAAAACATATAATTATGAATGCGCTGTACAGGAAAGAGGAAGGAATTATAGTAAATGGTGAAGTAATAAATAATATCCGATATGCTGACAACACCATTCTGGTTGCAGCAACTCAAGAAGATATGCAGACCTTGTTAGACAAAGTGAACGAAGAAAGTGAAAGGTTAGGCCTCAACATGAACGTCCAAAAGACAAAGTTTATGGTAGTAGGCAAGAGGAGAGACTTAAATGTGAGACTCATGGTAGCAGGTAACAACATAGAGCGAGTACAGAAATATAGACACTTAGGTACATGGGTAAGAGAAGAATGGGATAGTGACATGAAAGTTAAAGCAAGAATAGAAATGGCCAGAGACGGATTTATAAAATTGAAAGTAATGTTATGTGATAAAGAATTGAGCATCTATCTACGACTGAGAGTAGTTAATTGTTACATATGCCCAATATTACTGTACGGCTCAGAAGCATGGACTCGAAAGAAAGACACAAGCTCAAGAATAGAAGCATTCGAGATGTGGATCTTCCGACGAATGTTGAAAATCTCATGGACAGAATGACGTAACAACGAGGAAGTCTTGAATAGAATAGGAAGAGATAGAGAACTTTTACACATAGTGAAAAGAAGAAAAGTCGAATATCTGGGACACGTACTGCGGCATGATAGATATGACCTACTACAGAAAATAATGATGGGAAAGATAGAAGGTAGAAGAGGAGTGGGAAGAAGGAAGATGTCGTGGCTCAGAAACATAAGAGAATGGACGGGGATTACGAGAGTCAGCACTCTTTTTAACATAGCAGGGAACAGAGAAAGATTTGCAGAAATGACAGCCAACATTCAGTAGTGTATAAATGATTGCTTTCAGTCAAATCGCTTGCCTTTTGCAGATTTACCTTTACAGTAAACATTAAAATGGTTTCTTATTGTATTTCTAAGCAAACATAAGTAAAATTGAATAGTAAAGATCCTCAGAACTGCAAATAAATTTAGTTTGTAAGTGCAAGATGCTGGCACATATCCTTTGGAATAATACCAGAAATTGAACTATTTTAAGAAATATTATAGAATGTACATAGCAAATATTACTGAAGTGCTGAAATATTTAAAGCTCCTACTAAGAAACAAGTCTAAATTATTCAAGCAGCTAAATTCAAATTACTGATTAATACTTTGGAAATGTTTGTAATACAACTATCTGTTCCTGGGTTTATTTTGTTGTTATTTTGAAAAATGTTTATAACGAACAAGTAACAACAATATTAAGACATTCATGTTATTTGCTCTAACTTGCCACTATTAATTTAACATTATTTATACGTAAAGATAAAAAACAATGAAAGATAAATAAATTCGCGTATACACAAATTAGTTGACCATATTGAAATGATATTGTCTTCAAAGGGTCGACTGTGATTAGAACTGATCAGGGCGTTCAAGGGACCATGGGTGTACAGCAAATCCTGTCCCTCGTGTTAAAGGAACAGCCAAGAGCGACTCTGGTGGAATAGAAATTGGGGTGTTGGAACGGCATCTTAGAACATCCGTTACTACAGTAAAAATTGTACTTTGTAACTTGCCACCTTGAAAATTCAAATTCATTAAAGATGCATAAATACGCGTATACATCAAATTTGTTGTTGTTGTTTTAAAAGAGCCAATGTTACGAACCAAATGAGCTTTTTCGTCGAACCGCAATAGGAAAGGTGGAAAAACGCCTTCGGCTTAGTTCAGAGGGGTAGGGGTGGTTTAGGGGAAACGCTTACGGGAGGGAAATCGTACCTAGCTGTGTACAGAGCAGGTCAAAATTAGCGGTGGCACCTTCCAAATCACAGCTGATTGTAGGTTCTCGTGGAAGGCGGAGGCGAAGATCAGCAGCTTAAGGGAATCGGACTCACCGTTATTGTGCCTCCTCCTGTATATAAAGCTTACAAAGTTCATGCACACAATACAATAAAAATACAAAGAAATAAAAGATATGCTGAATTTGGAGACAAACGTAATTCTACTGCTGTTTGAAATTGGTAATACACAAAGTACAAAAAAATATCCAGAATAGTAATAATTGTAGTTAAACACAGAGGAAAGTTAGAACGTTCAAACAAGGTAGACTTGCCGCCATTGGCTTGCGGCTTTTACTTTAATGAACAAATCTACGCCGCCAGTGACGTTCGAGTTTCCAGAAAGTATTTAACTATAACCTAAACGAATAATGAAACACTAGGAGACTGACGGTTGCCCCACTTTTAATATTACAAGGAAATTAAACTGTTCTATTTCTTAGTCTTTAACGAAACAGGGAAAAACAAACACTGTACAGTACATTGGCAAGTTTTACCTTAGTTTTCTCTTCGGTACGGAGTAGAGAGGCACAATTGGGGTGCTCCTAGGTTCTTAGGGAAGCAGGAAAAAATTCGCAAGCACGCCCCTGAAAACTGGATCGCGAGGGAGACACAACGCTATGGGCCAGGACTTTCTTTAATAAAAAGAAAAACGGGAACTTCAAATGCCAAAATCTCCGCCGCTGTACAGGATGATCACTTGCACGGCTCACCGGAGACTGGCACAGGGTTGAAAGCTTCCATTCCGACACAAGTCGAAAGAACAAATTCACTGAATTATGTTTACAAAATGCTAACACTCTGCTAATACATTTAATCCGATACAAATCGAAGACTCTTTTGCCGCAGGGAAAAAACGAAACGATAAATTCATTTAGCAGAAGAGAGCAGCCAATAACCCGGTTTTCAAACAGAACGTCCATTCACTCCCAGAGACTAGCGTCCCCTGACTTTCCCCTGCCGTAAAATTCCTACCCAACGAAATTTTTCTAGAACAATCATCTTGCACGTGTACTTTCCGGCGAATATGCAAGCGAAGAGTTCCAAGAACTGCCTTTTGTCGGCATTTTCAGACTACACTTTTCAGACGGCACAGATGGGAACTTTCAAAGGCTGAGTGGCAAAACTCAAACGAACATAACACCAACTATTATTAGAACTGATAAGGGCACCCAACGGACAAACAGTTATTCCAGGAGTATACAGCAAACCCTGCGCTTCGTATTAAAAGAACAGCCGATAGCGACTCTGATGGAATTGCAATTGGGCTGTTAGAGCGGCATGGTAAAGCACCCATTCCTAGCAGTAAAAACTCAATTTCATCACTTGACGCCATTATTTTATTTTATACATAAATTCTCGTGTACGTAAAATTCGTTTTGTGTTTTAAGAGTCAACTATGACTAGAACTGATATGGGCATTCAAGGGACCGATAGTATTTCCAGGGATGTATAGCTAATCCCGTGCATCGTGTTAAAGGGACAGCCATTATATTTATATATATATATATATATATATATATATTGCTATGTTATTTACCCTAAATTATGTTATGATCTTATGTTATACTTCGACTATGTTATTCTTTTGGCTTCGTAATACTTATATTATATTTAAAAGGATACTGTTTTTGATGTAGAAATCCAGATTGTATCTGAAATAGAGATTGATTAACTTGATTGTAAAGTAAACTATGTTATATCAGAGGAATTTATTATTATAATCGATAAATGTAAACCTTCTTAGAATGTGAGGTCTTTTCCGATCTTCGGATTGTGTTGCGATGTGATTTATTTGCTTTCGCAGTGAAGTTTTATGTGGATATTCCGTAGTGAATAGTGATGGGGATGTTTATCTTCCATGTAGATAATGAATTTGGGGTGTCCTAGGCAATATTGGAGCCCTGAAATGTAAATTGGTGTAATTTTGTATTTTACCTTTTGTAGATATGTTTCTATCAAATTTAATTTGTGATTCAAGATGTTATTATTGTAAGAAATAGTTTATGTGTTATATAAGGGAAATGTTTAAGTACCTTTGTTTAGTTAGATTATGTTGTTAATTTAGAATTTATGAAAGTTAGGTGAAAAGATTGATTTTGGAGGTTATAATCTTAATTTTATGAATTATATTGTTGTTAATAGATGTAGAGGATGTATTTGTGTTTATGTAATTGTATTGATGATTTAGGATTCTGTTTTTTATAATTTTAAGGCTCATTTGAAGAAATTTGGGTAAATTTGAATTTTTAACATCATGTAATTTTTTTATTTCAAATATTGATGTAACTCATACCAAAAGATTTGTAATTTTGTAAAGATTACGATTCTGAAATTTTTTTGTTGAAATGTGAATTATTTACATTGTTTTGTGCAATTTTAAAGTATTTCAAATCATATGTTGATTTAAGAGATAAGTTTTTAACAAGGTTTAAGTTAATTTAAAAGTAACTTATGTGAAGTGTTTGTCCTTTATTGTTAATAATAATAAAATCTCACCTGTTATTATTCTTCAGAAGTGTTTTAATTTACAAAAGTTCCTGAAAAGAAAATAATTCAATTAAAAATCAGTAAAAGGTGTTTTCTTACTGATTAATATAGTGAAGCCACTTACCTGGAGTTCTGTAAGCACTTCTACAAAATTATTGAAGTGTT